>KV908609.1:135744-168244 GCA_002005505.1 Botryococcus braunii | reverse complement strand
AGAGAGAGTGTGTGTGTGTGTCCGCCGCGAGAGAGAGAGAGAGAGAGAGAGAGAGAGAGAGAGAGAGAGAGAGAGAGAGAGAGAGAGAGAGAGAGAGAGAGTGTGTGTGTGTGTGTGTGTGTGTGTGTGTGTGTGTGTGTGTTAGTGTGTGTGCGTGTGTGTGTGTGTGTGTGTGTGTGTGTGTCCGCGCGCGCATGTATGCGTGTGTGACCTTAGTACACTCAGTCTTACTGTTATCATTTCCCGTCGATGATGTAAATGCAGGGTTGCGCAACCCTGCCGTTAGCCTCATCATTGATGGACATGATTATAATACAATATAGTCAGATCTGAGTCTGATTAGAGTTTAAGAGTCTGGGATCTGGTCAGAGGTCTGAGGAGCTCCAAGGACTAGTCTGAGGATTACAGTCAGATCTGAGTCTCTAGAGTTATCACATAATTATGGTCAGCAAAGAGAGCGGTACCTGTCTACAAAAGCTCTTAAGGAGGCTTCCTTTGAAACTTCCTCAAAGGGGACTATAATTAAGTCGTAAGGATGCACATGGTCGTTTGCGATCAAACAGGACCCCGGTGCTCGGGGGTCCCGGGAATCCCGCATGTGGGACTCCCCTAAGCCCTTGGCTGGTTTACCCGTGGCATCATAAAAATCTAGCTTAAGCTTCTCTCTAGATCTACGTCTAACGCTTGACCTCATGAGATAACGTTGATCAACGTTATCTCTGCTAGAATCTAGATGTAAAATTAAGCTTAGCTAAGAATGGCTCATGTTTTACGCATGCTATCATGTTTTTAAATAACAACAGCTGTGTGATTCAAGCTTTTATGCAGCTTACTGCATGTTTTTAAACAAGCCTGTCCCCTTTTCGGTGGTGAATATATTGATATACGTATATCAGCTAATGCATGTATTGATGTACTGTATGCAATGTGCACCATCCACGGGGGGATTTTCTGAAGCGCTCCTGTGTACGGACAGTAATCGAAGACGATCTGGTAACGATCGTCTTTGATTACTGTCCGTTCACAGGAGCGCTTCAGGAAATCCTCCCGTGGATGGTGCATATTGCACATCCCCAACCTCTGAATACAGTATTGGAGAGCTCAAGCTCCATTGCCTCTGAATTTAGGAAAAGGCCTATTATAATAATATAATATAATATAGGCCTATTATAATAATATAATATTAATTAATCTCTGTTCCGTATGTTAAGGCTTGAACAGTTCATGTACATGGTAAAGTGTGTAATACAACCGTTGTCTTTCTGAAACTAATAGTCTAATCCCTAAATCCATAAATCCTTACATTCTTAAATCCTTACATCCTTGTTCCTCAATGCGCACCTCAGAAGCTTGCGCCATTTGCAACATATGACAAGGTAATATCCTTAACGTAAGAAGGTTCAAAGCTATCACATATTTTTAGCAATCCCGTATCGTCGGTGATACCAGTTTCTGTTATACCCGTTTATAACCGTTCCCATAGGCAGCACCAAGACCTACAGGAGTGCTTCCAAAGTTATATTATATTGTTCAACCATGTTCGATTAAAGACGCGTAGCTCGTAAACATATTCAGCCTACCCTCCACCCTCCAATCAAAGGTGTTGCGCGGATCCGGCAACAATACATGTATACATGTTAGAGATATCGATGTACATCAATATCTCTGATCCTAATTGCAGACAATTAAAACGTATGATGTCGACGCTTCCTGATCTCCGAAGAAACATATTGCTATGTCCAAACCCTGTAGCTTCCTCTTTACCCTTATGGTGCGCGCGCGCGAAATATGCATATATGGGAAGTTCTGTCACGCGAGGAAGTTCTACACACCACCACTTCTCGCCAGCATGCGATTTGGTGTTAACTCTTGGTCAATATATTCTTGTAATGTTAATTCTTGTGCAACATCTGCACCACCAGTTCTCGCCGGCATGCGAACTTGTTGTACAACACCACCACTTCTCGCCAGCATGATTTTTGAAACGAGAAGCTGACGTAGACTAAATCCTTGCCCTAATAATGTTATTAATACCACGGCCCCAAATTTCTGAAATGTAAGAAGTGACACCTTACGTCCGTCCAGGACATTAATCTGCATATCGATGGCTAACCAGAGAACTACAAGACTCAGTAAGCTGACCAGAATGGCGCTCACCAAAAGAAGTAATCCACGGTTTGTAAGATAGGCACGGCGTTTACGAGACTTCAATATAATTATGTTCCACATAATTATCTGGAGCACTTTGTATATCGTCAGTATGGCCAATGGCAATAGGAGGGTTGATGTTAGGAAGGTTGAAACGTAGTATACGCGAAAAGCCGTATCGTGGACGTGTTCGGACCCTTTCATATCTTGGGACATAGCTGGCGAACCTGTGCAAGTGCTTTCCTAGATAGATCGTAGTACCTGCACCTCAGGACCGCGCAAGATCCGTTGCAACATGATTCACGAATAACCACGAATTTGCACATTGGGTCTATAGAATACCCCACTTCCTTTTTTAAATTGATAGCTATCAATTTAAAAAAGGAAGTGGGGTATTTTTCTTTTAGCAGCTTAACATTAATGTGAAACATATGGTGATATGCCCATCATATACATATATTACATTACTCAAAACAATTTTGAGTAATATAATAGCTATAATGGGTATATCAGCATATATGTTATAATTAATTGTGATTACAAATGTTCAGAGCATACTAAACTTTATAAAGTTTACATTTACAGTAATAGTCTACAATACATTAATTGTAATTGTAGGCTTATTGTCACAATTAGAGTAATAGCCAGCATCATAATATGGAAGATCAGATTATGCGTGATGGAGCTTCATCATTACAGAGACATATACGTCTCTGTTATATAACGCCGAAGCTTAATTAGCAAGTTTTCAGTAATACCGGCTCCTAAGCGTTCGAAAGGCGGTATGAAATGTCATGAAGGTATAACTAGTAAATTTCAAGCAGTAATGGTTAACGAGACCAGGGGAGTAAAACTCGGGCTATGATAGTCAATCACATTCTTGTTAGCTGCGCACTAAGAGCTCTCGAGGTGCTGAATATTTTATGAAGCAGAGGCTGACGCAAACCAGCATACACAAGATTACCCAGACCCAAAAGTTTTGTTTACATATTGACCATTTTCATCTTCTCAAAAGATTTTGTTCCATAAAGTTGTTTCTGCACATCTTTAAATAGCTGTATTGTGAGTATTCAGAGAAAGCATATCGTGTATGGAAAACTTTACTGACGGTGGATCGATGATCAAGATTCACTTTACCGCAGCTAAAAGAGCTTGATTGTGACCAGCGTAGCCTTAAGGTACCTTGCAGTGATCACCCGAAGTATTCAAGCTTCTAAATTTAAATGGAAAGATGGCTGCCCTAGGTGTATCCCGTTATCAAGCTCCAACAAAGGTGGCTTTAGTTCCTTGTCAGATTATAACCGTTGACACCAGCCCTCCTATCCCAAAACATATGCGAGGTCAGTCTGGAAAAAACCTAATTTTACAAAAATTGACACAGCAATAAAGATGTTGCATTTTAACAAGGGTCTTGGTGATTGTCACCCTTAAAACGTTTCTGTGTTACGCCGGGCGTTGGCCGCAAACCTTCTCCCCGCCCCCGCCGATGTTCGCCGCCGTTTAAAATTGGTTTGAATATTTTTTGCACAAAAGAATATACATATTATTTTGAACTGCAAGGTTGTTCCAACGCCAATATTTGCTTGTGCTATTAAATCTATAATGTATGTAACACAAGCTTGGGTTCAAATTTCGTACATAAAATAGTCAACACATACACGTTCAGGACTCTCTGGCACTCAATTGAAAACGGAGATAAAGCTAACACTTTTTTTAACGTTGCTGAAATTTACAGTGCTTCTCGTAGATACCATACCTCAGAAACCAGGACAATCCGGACGTTTTCAATAATGCGACTTTGTACGCAGTAAGAGAGCTTTATTGGTTGAAAAGCAGATTCTAAAGATATAGACACTTATATAGCAGGTAAATGAACATATAGGGCAACAAGAACCGGGAGCACATTTGTAATTCATCCTCGGGGGAAAGTACTGTTACATTTATTGGCCGGCTGGCGCCGGCCTATAAATAACAGCGGTCTGTGACTAACAGTAGGTCGTGTAACATAGGCGTAACCGTTTTGAGAAGTATTGTTTACAGTACGAGTTCACAGAACCATAACGACATAATTAGAGCCCTGAGCATAGCTCAAGTTGCATCCATGGACCAATTGCATCCATGGAAAATCCATACGGTTGTCGATGCCCAGCCCTGCGCCCGGGAGTGCCTAGCAACATCGTGAATACGAAACTTGCGCCTGTTCGAAATTTGATTAAAAACTGCAATCAAATCAGTGGCGGTGTGTGTGTGTGTGTGTGTGTGTGTGTGTGTGTGTGTGTGTGTGTGTGTGTGTGTGTGTGTGTGTGTGTGTGTGTGTGTGTGTGGGTGTGTGTGTGGGTGTGTGTGTGGGTGTGTATGAATGTCTCTCCCCCCCGTGGCCCCCCTCCTTCCCCCCATTACAACACACACACACACACACACACACACACACACACACACACACACACACACACACACACACACACACACACACACACACACACACACGCACACACACACACACACACACACGTACACACACGTACACACACACACACACACACACACACACACACACAAAGAAAGCTTGCATTTCACGTTGCGGCAATCGAGTTGCAAACTCCAGGAAAAAAAACACATAAAAATTAATTAAATAAAAGCCTGTGAAATGACCTTTTATATGGTCATTGTATATATAGTGGAAGACCATATTATTTTGACATAGACAGGGGTTCAACCCCAGATCTAGATATGTGGTACCAGAATTCATCCCTAAACCCGCCACGTCACCTCAATGAATCAGAACGTGCTTAAAACAATGAAGATGCGTTGAACATCATTCAAACAAAATTTGGAGTTTATCTTTCACAGCTAAGATCACAACCAAGATGTCTAGGTGTCAGTCTTCCAGCGGCTCTCCCGCATCCCTGAAGGTACAGCAAGAGAGACCATCCTATGAACAACCTTTCTTTGGTTGACATGATTTGCATGTCAGTTCAACCAATTGGTCGAAAGCATACATTACGTTCTAACCAGGACCTCCACCGCGAGTCCCAAGAGCCGCCACAAACGGGTGACATAACATGCTCATCCTGTTCAGGTATGCCTAAATCAGACCTCGCAGTACTTAATGCGCTTACCCTTTCAGTGGTCATCGATATATTATAAGAACTTATATTCTCAACCCTTTTTTGTCCCGAACCATTGAGAGGGTAGGCTTAAGGCTTAGTTCCCGACTTTTTTCCAACAGAACAGACTAATGCAGCACCCAATGTGACAAATGTAGCTATCGCGTTGCGATTGCATGCCGTGGTAAAATAAGCTTATCTGAAGACTGCATTTCTCGAACTATAATGTGCCTGCACCGTTGCAGAGCGGTGCATGCGTCATATGTGCCGTGTTCAGCATCCCGTTGCAAACAAGGTCAGTTAACTGTTTCTTCTCGAGAGCCCAGTTGGAAGACCTCTAGCTTGCCAATTGGAAGACTTGCAAAACTCTTACCGCGACCTGTATACGTCCAGGGTACAATGGCTTATCACAAATGAAATGCCATGCACAAGCCTTTCAAATTGTCAAATTGTCAAGCACGTCGTAGCCCTTAAGGGCTTCAGCTTGACGTGAATACGTGACTGACCAGGCCCTAGGGTGGGTACTTTTTTGCAAGGGATGAAGATAAAGGGTACAGTATTGCCTTTAAGCTGCAGCAAATTGAGTGCTGCAGCGTGCTCGAGCTCCAACTGGGAGCCGAGCCCCTTTTATCATCGTAATCAGGCAAGAAAACGAAAATCCCCCAATTGGGAGTTCTTGCAAGATCGTTGCAACGTTGCAGGTCGTTTATGTACAATGTTGCAGCACGCCTTTACCTTTACTCATTCTGAGGCCTGCAGGTGAGGTGAAGCTCCCACAGCTGGCATGCCTGTGCCTTACAATGCGAATTTTTGTTTTCCTTGAGAGGCAACCTCAACATCCCCAGTGACATGCCTGTAATAGTCATATGACTGGTACTATTACATGTATCACTAAAACATGTCGATCCGCCCCTTGCTGACCGATACAGTCACACCTCGCTCAGCTTTTCCTCAAGGGGAAGCTTTTAGAGGGGTGATCATTTGGATACTTTGTGGCCCATGTGCGCAATGGGTACCCCTCCTGGGGGCCATCAGTAAATCAACTCATAATTACAGGGATTTGAATGATCATTGAAATCCCTACATGAAATACTCTAAGATTGCTGGTCTTGTCCGATTTCTTTGTCTACTTTTGAAGATTGATTAGTACCATTGACTGGATACTACCAAGTCATCCGCCAAGAGGCAATTGTACCTATATGTAGGAGAAGCGGGCCTCACGCCCTGCGGGCCACATGTATTTATTAATTGGCGTTTAGGCCTGAGGAAGAATCTTCATTCTCCCCTACTTGCAAACCACCTTCCAAAAACATACATGATTCCTTCCTCTCTGTCCGCTCTCATGACGATTTCGTGATCTCTCTGCCCGCTCTCAACGGATCTGACGTCTTTAAGCATCTTATTTGTAAGCAAAATTTGCTTCAATTCGGATCCTTTATTTGTCCGAGATATGCGGATATCCAGTTTGTCTCAAAACTAGTTTTCCGTTTAGTCAGATTACAAAGATTCGTTTGGGTTCATTAGCATTTTGCGCGGTTTCACTAAGGCCTACGCCAAGGCAGCCCTGAAACACTTAAGTGCAAGCTTGCGCCTTGCTGTTGTTCTTCCTCACAAGTTTTCGGAATACAGCCGTAAGGACTGTACCGCTACTTATATGAGCTCTATGTTATCTTGTTAGCAAGCACAAAACCCTCTCGATCACATATTGCAGATTGGAATTCAGTTTCTAGCAGATGACCATCATTCTACGTGATATTTGTCCTTCTCCACAAACCCCTCTCTCCTCTAGTGACTGCCTCTAGTACGTACTATTGTACTAGTCCAAAGATCTTTGGACAGATGCAGTCATCTCCGTTGTCATGTACAAGACATGTCCCTGTCTCAGACACAGGGGCATGCCCCAGTATGCTTCGACTTCGCAACGACGACTAACACAGACCAAATTGCAATTCAACAGACTTTCGCTTGCATATGCAGCTAGCTTCGAAGCAATTCATATAAGGACGTGCATCATATGATTCCACCCCCCCTCGCTTGTTGACAATCGTCGGCCTCTATGAGGCATATGCCACTCCATATGCCTCTCTTATGCTTATGCTTCTCTGGACATAGGCATGCTTATTTTAACATTACAACATCGTATTAGTCCCGCATCCAGCTGAAAACATGCATGTTAGGCATTTCTTGCGCATAAAGCAATTTGTCGGGACAGCGAAACCTAAATCAGGTCTACAACAAAACCAAGCCTGACTTCCGTTGAGGCACTACAGCAGCACCACGGCAGGTGAAATCACCGCTGTGTCATACATGTGAAACATGATAATAACTAGCTGGGAAGCACAAATTTATGTATGCCCTAACATACCTTGGTTCATTTTCCATGAAGTAACTAAGCAATGCCAGTGGGTGGGAGGGTACCACCTCCCCCACCCCCCCCCCACTCACTGACAAGTGTACACACGTGCACACACACACACACACACACACACACACACACACACACACACACACACACACACACACACACACACACACACACACACACACACACACACGCACGCACGCACGCACGCACGCACAGACTCTCACAGAGGCACATACAATGGAACACCTACACACATCCAGGGTCATCAGATTCGTAATCGTTGATTTCAAGACAGAGGTGAACCACTACCTGATAAACATGTTTAGCAAGGGCCGACACCTACATAGGCCTATATGGGCTATAGCCAGAACGTTCTACCAAACCTGTCAGAACTACTCGCAGAGTTTTGTAGAACTTTCAGGTCTGACAGGGCGAGGCGTTCCCGGCAATCCCCAAGCCTCCTAGGAACTCCGGGGATCCCATGACTTCTTGCCAGGGCTGTCAGATAGCCTGCCCATCATTTATCAAGGCAGGCAACAGTCTTCAAACTCCTCAGAGAGGGGGGGCAGGCTCCAGGGATGCCCACTGTTGGATCGGTCGATGTCGCTGGTGCTGTTCTCAGCGCCCACGCCAGAATACCTTGGGTCCTCGCCCCATGAGGGAACCTCTGAGCTACTGTCGAATGACTGCCGACGACTCGGCATTCGACTCTCAGCAGCAAGGGCTTCGGAACCCGATGAACCTCCGTCCTCGGCCAATTGGACAAGGGAGGGCGCGCTTCCCCGATTCTCGATCGATCGCGAGCTTTGACTCGAATTCCCGATCGACATCAGGGACGACGCGGTGGATCGCGAATGTCGGAGCGTGCCGGGCTTGTGGTCGAAACACAGGTGGCCCTTCTCCACGTGCAGGTACAATGCTTGCTCGACGGTCCGCTTCGGAACATTCAGGCACGGGATCAGGTCCGTGAAGTCGCAGGTCACCTCCCGATCGTTGGGTACGGACATACCAGCAGAGCCATATGAGGAAAAACTTGTGAAGGAGGACATGCTTGCAATGGAGTGTTGCTTCAACGGGGTGAAGCCTTCGCCCCAGGGGCAGACAACTCTATCGCCACTTGTACCGCTTGTACCGATATCCTGGCCCTCCGGTTGATTGTCCGGCCTGGCATCTGGCTTGTTGGGCCTTGCGCTAGGCGGCGTCCGTGGCGGGACCGCTGGGGGGACTGGACGGGAGGTCCTCGGAGCCGGGACTACGTTCCCAGGCGCCTCGACACCGGTCGAAGGACGACGGGCCCTGCCCTGTGACTGGGCGCGCGGTGCCGCACCTGGAGACTCCGGCCGACACTCTGGTTCCCCCAGGTCAGGGTCCCGCTGGGGACCCGCTCCACTATCACACGTCACCACTGTCAATGCAGCTTGCATGAGTGGGGGGACCAGGTCGGGGGACTGGACAGGGCCAGCAGCCTCTGACGGAGACCGGTTTGGCCCCCAGGGCTCCACAAGAGTTCCCTGCTCAGGAAGCGGGGCTCCCGTGGGAGGCGAGAGCGATGGTTTCTGCAGAGGTCCCCTGGGGGAGCGTGCGATAGCAGGGGATCCTACGGCCTGCTCCAGTTGGGTCCGCCCCGCCGCCAGCCCTGCCATGGTTGCCTGTTCAGGCGTGCTGCGAGTGGTGACGCCTCCTGTCTCCGGCAGTGTTCCTGGTCTACACGGCGAAGGTCCGTTTCGAGTTGCTTGATCAGGACGCGCCCGGGGGAACAGGCGGGCCACAACGGTCTCCCCGGGCTCCAGCCCATGCGGCGATGCGCCCATAATCTGCCCCCGGTCCCCCAGGTCCTCCCGCGCTCCCGATGGGACCCGTACACGGGAGGGAGGCGGCGGGGACATTGGGATCGAGGGCCGGTCTGTGGTTGCGCCCCGAGTCGGGGAGCGGAAGGACGCGTTCGAGGGCGTGCGAGCTCGCCTTGCAGGAGAGGGAGACACATGTGCAGCCTTTCCCTGTCGGAATCGCAGCAGACTTGTCACTGACAATGGGGGCGATGCAGAGATGTTGGCCCAAAATGGGGTTGTACAAGCACACTTGTGTTGGAACGAAGCAACAAGTTCTTGGAGGTGGAGTTCTTCTAATTTTAGTTTGTGACACAGTGACGCAGGTGTATAATCCAATCAAAACAACAACTGAAGGGGGTGAAAGCCAGGGTTGAAAGTAGGGTTCTCAGTAACGCAAGTTAGTTAAAAGGACTCGTCATCGCTGATGTTGGGAGTGGAAGCCGCCCGTGAACACTGGGAACTCTCCCGAGGTCGAATTTGTTTGGGTTTGTGGCGCGACTTTCTTCCTTTCGAGTTTGTGTGGATTTTCGGCGCAAATTTCTTCCTTTCGAGTCGGAACAGTCCCGATCGTGGCAAGTTTCGGGATGTAATGTGATCCCGCGGAAGTTCCCATTATTACTAACCTTGGTGGACCAGGATCTGAATCAATTGACGTTGGCATCAAAGCAGCGCTGGCCCAGCACTCAAAGCCGTCCGCCAGCAAAGTCAATTTTACGAACATCACACCATGTCATTCTTACTGATGTGTGACAGGACACAGAGGTGGGGAGGCACCTCAGAAATGAGGGACATGAGTTGCCACTCCACGTCCGTCTTCCGTTGCATCAGCTGCACATTGATGGCTTCCTTCTTCTGCACTGCCGCCGCCAGCGCCCCCACCTGGCCCTGCACCCCCGCCCCCAAAACGTGTCAAGACTTTGAAAGGATTCCGATCTTGAACACAGCGATGGTGGGGCGTTGTCCTGGCGTGTTTTTATTGTGCCATCAACAACACGTTTGAGCACATCCTATCATCGCGCTGTGTGCTGGACAGAAGTAGTTTTCTTCTTATGCTTCTCATTTTTTGCATCTATTTTCCTCTTGGAGTTGCATGAGGAGCCAGGGCAGTGCCGACACGGACCCCCGAGCCTCGTGTCGAAAGAAGATTGGCAGGAAGTCGTGAGGAAGATTGGCAGGAAGTCGTGAGGATGCCAATGCCAAACACTGACGCCGAGGGCTTCCCAGGGCAGTCCTCCACCTCACCTTTTAATTTTCCTTCATCACAAGTTGTTCTCCATTCCTTGTGACCACCACAAGCCATACTAGCCAATCCATGCTGAAGAACAATGTTGTTCATGATGCAGATGTTGTCGTTGTGCTGTTGGTGCTATTATTTGTTTCAGAAGTAGTAGCAGTAGCAGCAGCAGCAGCAGCAGGAGGAGTGATAGCAGAAATATAGTTGTCTTGTTGGTGGTGGTTGTTGGAAAGGAATCGGAATGAGGAAAAAGTTGAAGAGGGGGAGGGGAGACCTGGAGTTCCTGACTTTGCTGTTGGAGATGCGACTTGTGGGCCTCAGCCTCCTCCAGCTTGTGAAGGGCCCTCCTCTCCCCAGCCTGCAATCCCACCCACATCCCCACCTAAATTTCCCGACCCAGTCGGAAATTCCAGGTGAACTTCTGGACCCGCTTGGGAATCCCACGTGAACTTCTGGATCTATTTGAAATTTCAGGCGAACTTCTGGAACCACTTGAAAATCCCAGGTGAATTTCTGGACCCACTTGGAAATCCAAGGAAAATTTCTTCACATCACATATTCTGCATGCACAGCAAGAACGGCACTGTTCAGTCACCAGGGGCCCAGGTACCACCAGGGGCCCAGGTACCACCAGGGCAATGGAGCTGCTCCCACAGTAACTAGTTCCATGATTCATCGCAACCGTTCCCTACACAAAAAAACGAAGAATGCAACCTGGAGGTCAACGACAGGCGAACGAGACGCACCTGAGCCTCCCTCATGCTCGCCTCCATGGACTTCATGCTGGCCAGGAGCACTCGGTTCTCCGCAGACGTGTCCACCATGCTCCCATTGGCGGCCTCCAGCGCCGTCAGCTTGTCGTCCCGATCCTTCTCCACCCTATTCCCGCACCACCTTCAGACCTTGGCTTCCCCTAGGTCTACCCTTAAAACGACAGCGTGGAGGAATAATATACATCATTGCCTTATACTTTCCCTGGTACATTCAACCGGACCACCTTGACATCCCCCTTTTGTGTGTGTCTGTGTGTGTGTGTGTGTGTGTGTGTGTGTGTGTGTGTGTGTGTGTGTGTGTGTGTGTGTGTGTGTGTCTGTGTCTGTGTCTGTGTCTCGGGGGGGGGGGGGGGGAGGGGGGTGTACCCGCCCCACCCCCTCGCATCCCCTTATGCCGTTGGAGAATGGGCTGGCTGGATACTTCCTGGGAAAAGATGCAATACTTGCCCGTTACGTGCAAAGTTCTGAAAAGAGATCTTGGTTCCTTTTTTATCGCGGTCATGTAATCTAAACCAGTCCGGCCAGCCCATACAGGGGGCACCCTGTGTCCTCTTCTGGAACATGTGCGGCATTCGCCCCGCCCAAGAATTGAACCGCTCCAAGCACGTCGGCTGACTGGCCCTGTGCTCCAGTGGATGACGCAAGAATTGCGGGGGAGAAAGGGAGATGTATAACCAGAAACGATAACACTTTGCTGGGGAAATTATTGGACCCTTTCCCACGGAAAGATCTCTCCGGAATATCCAGATCTCAGTTGACGTTACTGCTCAGGCGGGAGATAGGGGGGGGGAGCTCCGGAGGGGGAGGGGCTCGAGCTAGCGTGTTGTGGGGGTGTGCGGGGAAGAAGACCATCGCGGGTCTACAGCACTAGCTTTAACACTTTCAAATTTTATCCTTCTGTGCAAAACTTTATCAACCCTCTTCTCACTTTCATGTAGCTTCTCTTCCAGTTCAGCTCCCCAGCTATTCATCCCCCCACAAGGACACACACATGCATGCTCTCTCTCTCTCTCTCTCTCTCTCTCTCTCTCTCTCTCTCTCTCTCTCCTCTCTCTCTCTCTCTCTCTCTCTCTCTCTCTCTCTCTCTCTCTCTCTCTCTCTCTCTCTCTCTCTCTCTCTCTCTCTCTCTCTCACACACACACACACACTCTCTCTCTCTCTCTCTCTCTCTCTCTCTCTCTCTCTCTCTCTCTCTCTCTCTCTCTCTCTCTCTCTCTCTCTCTCTCTCTCTCTCTCTCTCTCTCTCTCTCCACACACACACACACACACACACACACACACACACACACACACACACATACACATCAGCACCCCTGCATGCCATGCGCTGGAAAGGGGCTGGACCTGGCAAGGTTGGCCTGAAGGTCGGAGAGGGCGGTCTCCAGAGACCGAAGCTTAGTGCGCTCGCTGCCAAGCTCAGCCTCAACATTCTCCAGTTCACGTCCTAGTTTGGCGAGCTCCGCCCGGTGCTGCTCCTGCATCTGTTCCACCTGGGCTTCCAGCTGCTCTGCCCGCGCCAGCGCCTCCCCGACTCGCTCCTCCACTTTGGCGTGGATCTGCGCCCACACCATCCCACCCGACCGTTGCATATAAGCCTGACAGTTGTACCTTACAATTGAGTAGAAGCCCTGACTGTTGTACCTTTCGGTTGAGTACAAGCGCCGACGATTACACCCGGCGGTTGAGTATTAGCCCTGATGGTTGTACCTTTCGGTTGAGTATATGCCCCGATGGTACAGCTGGCGGTGGAGTACAAGCCCAGGCGGCTGCACACGGCGATTGCGTATTTGCCTGATGATTGTACCTGGCGGGTGGGGGAGAAAACCGATTCTTCTGAGCCATTTTGACGCGTAGAGGAAGTTTTTTAGTTCAGATTTGACCCGCGGGGGGGGGGGGGGGCTTATTGGGGCTTATCCCCGAGGGGGAGGGGCGAATAGTCATTCTATACTGTGATTGTTGCAGTGTAACAATGTTACATCCGGGACAGGCGAGACAATCGCTGAAGAGGGTGATGATGCATGTAGGGGCGATTGCTGTTCATTGAGGGGGGAGGGGATGAAAATCGCATCATGATTTAAGTTTAGCTAACGAACACATCTAATATTTCATCGTGACAGGGTAACGGGGTGGCATTTCTTCATTCATCCAGGGGCAGTGACCTGTTGGAACCAGGGGCCCTGGTTGCCTGTAAAGGCAAGGCGGAGCTCGTCACGCTCCCGAATGGCGGCCTCGGCATTGGACTCGACCTCCTGGAGGCGCATCAGCAGCACGAGATTGTCCGCCGTCAGCTTCGCCACAGCTTCCTGGTGGCGGCTGGCAGCTGCCCCCGCCTTGGCAGCTGCCCCCTTTGCCGCCTCCAGCTGCCCCTCCGCATCCTGTCGGCACCGTACCGCCCCCGCACATGCACTCGGTCGTACATCAGGTAGGGCAGGTAGGGCGCCTCAAGGCTTCTTGTCAATGTGTTGTAAGGACAGCCGGAGTATCCTGGCTGCCTTTCTGCCCCCCCCCCTCCCTCTCTCTCTCACTCTCTCCCTCCCTCCCTCCCTCCCTCCCTCCCTCCCTCCCTCCCTCTCTCTCTCTCTATCTCCATCTCTCTCTCTCTCTCTCTCTCTCTCTCTCTCTCTCTCTGTCTCTGTCTCTCTCTCTCTCTCTCTCTCTCTCTCTCTCTCTCTCTCTCTCTCTCTCTCTCTCTCTCTCTCTCTCTCTCTCTCTCTCTCTCTCTCTCTCTCTCTCCCCACCCCCCCCCATCAATGCCTGGTTTAGCCTTCCTTGGGCTCCACAACATAGGTTCCTTGCTCTAGGCCCTAAACCCTCTTGTCCGTCCCCTGAGTCTTAAACCCTAGGGTCCTTGCCCTAGCCCAGCACCCCTGGGCTCCTTGCCTTTGCTCGCGGCCTGGGATGGCGGGCACCGCACCTGGGCAAGGGAGGGGGCTGAGGCCTTCCTTAAAAGCCTCGAGCGTCATTAGCCCGGACCATCAGTATTGCATCCTTAGAAACTTTTGAAGCTGCCAATCTTTCAGTTTCAACGCTGACAACTCTTTCAATCGCAGAGCTACCGAAATTCTCAATTCTAAAGCTACCAACATTTCTAATTACAAAGCCACCCGACTACGCATCCGGCACAGAGTTGAAGGACAAACTCTTATATTCAAAGTTACCAACTTCCCCAATTTCAAAGCTATCCAACACTCCAAACAGTGTGTGCAGAAATGCTGGGCCCTGCGGCGCGAGCACACCTGGGCACGCGCTAGGGCGGCTGCGGCAGTGGATCGGTCCTGGGAGGCCTCCTCCAGGGCCACGCGGGCGCGCTCCCCCGCCTCGTCCGCGCGGAACTGCGCCGTCTCCAGCTGCCCGCTCAGTTCCCCCACCTCCTGCCGCAGCTTCCTCGCAGCTGCCTCCGTCTCCTCCACCTGTAACACATCCACACCGGGATCGCCGTTAATGCCATAACGTCCTCTAACACCACATTGACAACATTGAACACTGCTAGCACCAAAGTGTCTGTAATACCGTAAACACCAATGGACACCGTTAACACCATAACCACTTGTACCACCACATTGACATTATTGAACGCCGTTCAGACCATAACCGCCTGCAACACAGTAAACTCCAATGCCCGCCTGGAACATCATTGAAAACATTGAAGGCCAGCAACACCGTAACCGCCTGTGACAGCATCAACAACATTGAACGCTGGCAAACAGCATATCCACCTGTAACACCATTGACACCAATGAGTGCCATAACTGCCTAAATCACCATTAGAAGGCGTGAATATATCTGAACCTTTTCTTTGATGTGACTGTCTCAGCAAAGGCAGCCTCCGCTCGCAGCCTCCCCCAGCATCACACTGATGCGATGTCCTATCCATGGGGATGTACAGAGGCTTCTAGAGGTGATCACATGATCACCAGCATCATCCACAACATCATGATCATTACCACCACCGAGTTTGACATTTCAGCATCATGCCGAGACAACGTTCCGACATCGTATCCATGGCAATGCACAGAGGTCTGAAAAGTGGCCCAAATGATCACCGGCATCATCGAAAAATTAACATCATCACCACCACCTCGGGCATTGCACCACCACGCCATCACAACGATGCGACGACCTATCAACGGGACCATACAGAGTCATCGAGATATCCCACGTGATCACCGGCATCACCCACATCATCATCATCATCATCATCATCATCATCATCATCATCATCATCATCATCATCATCATCATCATCATCACCATCATCATGCATCATCATCATCATCATCATCATCATCATCATCATCATCATCATCATCATCATCATCATCATCATCATCATCATCAGGAACACCACCAGTTGCGGCATCCACCACCAAACCATCAGAACAATCCAGCATTACATTCGTCTCCTTCCTCTAAGATCCAGGGGGCCCCTACAGAGGCTTTGACAGAGTTGCACTCCAGCAGCGTCTCTTGGCGGGCGGTCTCCGCCGCCTCCAACTTGACACGCATCTCCTGCAAGTACCCAGCCACCCCCTCAGACAAACACTGGCCAGTGCACAACAGCCCCAGCCACCCTCTCAAACAAACCCTGGCGAGTACACACCACCTAGCCCGCCAGACTGAAAGCCCCCGACGGCTGGCGTCCACCTGCCGGAATCGATTTCAACCACCAACCCCGGCCAATTTGTTTCATTTGAAGCCCTGTCACACACATCCAGGTCTCGTGGCCACTTCCAATGCCCTTCTACCCAATGGAGACCGCTCCGCCACAGAATTGGCAGGAGAAAAGGCAAGGTACACTTGTATCGCATTCCGTACCTCGAGGTCAAGAGCGATGCTGTCCAAATGGCCCACGCTTGCCAACCTCCTGCACACCAGCAAGAGTATGGGGGTCACAAGGTGAAACAAACCACGGCCCCTTCACATGTAGCACTTGTCGTCCGCTTCCCTTCGCATATGAAAGTAGACAACAACTACGACTACAACTGCGGTTGCGGTTGCGTTGCCTTGCTTTGCAATGGTGTAAACTTTGCTCAGTAGCTTCCATTGGGAACCCAGGCCAACACACAGCACCTACCGCTTCGCATGGCGAAGTTGTGGAAGTTCTCCTTTCACTTCCCAGGCCTGCTTGAACGTCGAGATTTGCCTACCAAAGACGAGATTTGCGTAACAATGACGAAATTTGTTGAACACCGGGAGTCTAGTGCTGTTTCTTAGCCCAGTGGCTCTTCCCAATCTCAGACAATAAGATACTGCCATTACCAGTGAGGAAAGCGCTGCGCAAGCTTTGAGTCACAATGTGAAGGGGGTTTTAAATTGCTACGGGGCCACTTGCAGATTCCACACACGCGTGCCAGAAGGGATGTGCACAACTGTCTTTAGGGCGCCCACCTGCTTTTTCCCGTGTATGCCTCCCCGTCCCTTGGATTGCTGGCTATGCTCTCAACACAGGGCATTATCCTTGCAAGGTCCTCTTGCACTTGTCGTATGCCATGCAGAACCTTCTTCAGGTTCCGCTTATGCGTGACTTTGGAAAGGTTGGGCTGTGCCATCTGCAAGAATAGCAGAGCTTTCGGCAAACAAAAACTTCAATTGGGCTTGTAATCAAATCTTCCATGCATCAACCCATACGAAGATTCCCAAAATGTTCCTTGGCGAGGATAACTCGCTCGAACATCAGCTCCCAGTTAGCAATCCTTTGCAATATTTCAAACAGTGCTCGAATATATTGAGGTAAGATTTCATACCTTTGGTGCATGCAAGAGCCTTTTTTCCCATTTCGGGGACGTCTCTGAAGCCTCACTGGTGTACCTAAGTCCGTCTTCGATTTGCTCAAACAGGTTTGCAATGTTCGACATTGTCGACAACAGGTGATCCACGTCCACAAGTTTCGCATTTTGCTGGTGTATCGGGGCATTGGCCCTTCTCGTAACTGCCAGGATCTTTGCATCTTGGTTGACCATCGCAGGTGAAGGCATAGTTATCTTTTCGACACTTCCAAGCGGAGACCACGTCCCCTCAATCCAAAATTCCCAGTTAAATAGTTGTACAGAACAATCCGACACCTCAATGAGCCACTATCCAATTACATAGATGCCCGACCCGAGATCCTTGCGGTAGCGGAATAGGCTTAAGACGCATTTTTAAACTTCTGTCAATAATGTTCACAAGTTTTCAGCCCTTCACAACCTAAATCAATTTTCTGGGGACGGAATGCGTGTACTGTGGAAAACATTGCCGACCATTTTCTCACCGAAACGCTTGGGCGACGTGCGTTTCGGAGGTGTCTCTTTTCGCGCACATGGGTCCAAAAGGGTCTTTTTAGGAGGCAAGAACAGCGTCGATGCTGACTCCGTTCGCTGAGTAATTGTTTGGACAGGTAAAATGAACCTTACAGGAAAATGAATCTGTAACTTATTCTGACAGGATGAATTGGTTGATCCTGCCAGGATCAGTTTCTTATCCTGATACACTTCTTTCCATATTCATCTGAACCTGATGAGAGTTGCTCCGGATAGTGCGTGCGGCATGCTCTGCTCAAACACTTCGACAGAGATATGCTAAAATGCTAGTTTTGAAAGATAACTCCTTATTGTAAAGGAGAGCCAGCTGTGCGCACGGCATGCGAGATTATTAATATGTAGAATCAGATCGTCCACACTGCGAAAGTAGTCATGTTTTTTAACGGATTAAAGGACTAAGTTCTTCTTTCGCTCGTGAGAGAGAGGGGGGGGGGGGGAGAGAGAGAGAGAGAGAGAGAGAGAGAGAGAGAGAGAGAGAGAGAGAGAGAGAGAGAGAGAGAGAGAGAGAGAGAGAGAGAGAGAGAGGAGGGGGGGGCGGGGGAAGAGAAATTGGCATCTTGAATACTCATAGTTCGATTTGTTCCCAGCACAGTTAACACATATTTGCACACCCACCAATGTTAGGACAACAGGAGCGCTGTGGTATGATCCAGCATCTGCTTCAGCCTGTCGCTCCTTGATCTGCCAGACAAGGAGCGCTCCTTCTGTCCAAAGATTGGTGACTTTAAGCAAACAAGACTCAGAGCTTAATAAAAGGCAAAAGTGAAGTATGTCAGTCTCAGCTTTAATCAGCTTTACTTCGCAGCATCAGTGTGCAATGACAGCGACACTCAGGAGTCAGATGTCTCATTCCATTTTTTTGACTTAGAAGATTGAGAGCGTGGGAGGGAGGGGGGCAAGATAAAGATCTCATTCTCGGCACCATGTTAACCACATGAAGCATGTGACTCATGACTGATAAGTCATCAGTGTGTAAAGTCATGAAGTCGGCTTGTATGCGAATGTGATGGTGTAACTTCGAGAAAGCTGTGATTGCTTAAACATATTTCGGTGGTTAGGTGGTGAATCATTCTCATCTCCCTTCTTGGAAAGGAGGGTGAAGAAGCTACATCTGTCCAGCCAATCAGTGGGCACGATGAGATGCAACCGGTGACAAATCCGATGAATTCCTCCCAACAAATCAAACGTCTTGGAAGGCCCAAGTTGGGACATCCCTTCAGCCGGGGTCCCTATCTAGAGCATCACATTCTAAAGAATGCTAGAGCACCCTAGTTCGTTACAATAAGAGGAAATCATAGTTCCCTTCCTGTGACGGCAGCTGGCGGGATCCGCACCTACCGAGTGCCTACTGCCGCGGGAATCCCGTGAGGGGTCCCCGCGGGGATTGCCCGGCCCTCGGGGAGTGACTCTAGTCCCCCGGGTTTGAATCGAAAAGAACAGTTGGCGGTGCTATCGGAGGCAACAAGCAGCGGGACTTTTCTGGGGACGCCCTGACACTTAAACACTTCTCCTAGCGATTTTTGCTGATGTGCAATAGAATTTAAACCTTTGCCTGATCAGATCCGACACATCCTGGCAGGTAATTGATCAACTTCAAAAGCCGCGCGTAACAGTTCAGGCACAATTTTAAACAGCAAACACACTCGGGGAAGTACGAATACTGTCAGTGCGAGGAATGTAATCTCCATCAAGACATCGTACGTCGTCAGCGATCTGCGCTTGGCTGACTACTGACGTGCAAGTGTCAAAGGCCAGACCCACCAAGATGTGGTACGCTACATTTCGATTGTCTTGCAGGGGTTCAATGGCTTCTTTTTTTGAAGGTAATAATCAAGTTGTCAAGTAATTATCCGAAGATATTGACGGGTTCCATGTGGGCGGGGGGTGGGGGTGCCGGGGGGGGGGGGGGCGGGGGGGGCTGTACGGAACTTTTGCAGTCTGTGGTTCACATCGAACTAATTGTACCACCTGTGATGCCAGGTCCAGGACGATTCGTCACTGCTGCCTGACCCTCTTGGGTGTCGTAGTCCTGTGGCTATGGGTCGCTGCTATCACATACAAATTGCCAGAAGTGCAGTCTCTTCCAGAGTTTTCATCAGGAAGCCAATATAGTTGGGTTGAGGAAGAACCAAGAGAAACCGTCCTGTCGCGCATCGTGGATTCTTCCAATGATCTCTACTTCCGTCTGCTGTATAAGCTTGGCTGGAAGCCCCCAAGCAAGCAATACTCATTTGAGGTTATTGACCTGGCCGGCCCCAGGAAAGCTCTGCCAGAACACAAACTGGACAACTGGCACAAAAGGTGATATCCCTAATCCATCCAAGATTGCAAGCACGCCTATCACTCAACCTGAGAGTTGTAGCAACTCGATCCACTGTATAGACACCATCTCCTTTGTTGGGCCATTGCAGGTTCAATGTGCACACACGACTGGACGCAGCGCCAGGACATTTGCATCTCACTGCAAGAACTCGTCCACAGGACTTCACAGACCTCTTCGTTCTTGACGTTTGATTGAGTGAGCTATGCCTCAACAGCTTAATGGGCAGTGACTTGGGCACGTGGCAGCTCCTTCTGTCCAGATGGCAGATCTGACAGCAACCAAGTGAAGGCTGACGCGATCTATTTCCAGGAAAGTACCTTGGGAGGGTCTGCTGGTTCTGATGGACTCATTCTGCAGCTGCATCGCTAGAGCCGACAATTTGTAGCTGCCCTGTGGTTGGTGATTGGCTGACAACCCGGTCTTTCATTTTGAAAGTCGAAGGTGGATCTGAACATAACCCCTTGTGCGAGGGGTCAGCTCTGCAGGCTGTATTGACAGGTTCAACTCAAGCCTTTTCGTTTACATATCAGGCTTTGGATATGGACTTTCCAAACTGTACAGTATTGCAATTGCCTCTTGGGCTTAAGCCAGCCAGAGTATATGAGAGTGTCTTTTCCGAACACTATTTTTTATTTGCAATCAAATCCTTTGTAATCTTTTGCTCTGGTTTCTGACGACATAGGTAGATCAGTTGTGCTGGCCCTAGGTACCTGCAGGGCAGTGTGTCATGTTGCAGAAGGGTGAAAGCTCGAGACCAGATGGACTCGGACAGTAACACTTCCTCATACAGGAAGGCAATTTTTCTTCCCCCCCCTCCCCCCCTTCTTTTTTTCTTGCAATGCAGCTGCTGCTAGATTAGGACTCGCAGGTAGGCTTCGCATCGTAGTAAACATATGCCCACGGTCATACACAATGGCCATCCGGAATCTTTTCGGCTGGGCACTCTGAGCTTGCTTCCCTTGGTTGTTTGCTGCACTGTCTCATTGCAAGACACACAATCAGGCAAGCTGCAGCATACCAAAGCAGAGACTAGCACAGTGGGAGCATCATGGACTACGTATTCTGGCGTACGTAAGCAAGCAACGACATCCGAAATAGCAAGGGCTGACGGAGCCTGCTCAGGCTCACATGGTTGCGGGTGCGTGTACACTTGCATGAGGTCTTATGCTACGGCAGGGATGTGCAGTTACTTGCGGTGGCGTGCTGCGCATGCATGTGGTATAAAGGGGTGTGTACTCTGGCAGGATGGCTTGGTATGGGCACTGTCTGTATTTCCTAGATGGAAAGGCGCTGCCTATGGGCGCACATGTAGTTGCAGGAGGGTTACCTTGCAGAGGTCCCACAGGGTGGGGGGAGAGGAAGAGGGAAAGAGTGTGGGAGAGACAGAGAGTGAGGGAGGAAGGGAGGGGGTAAGAATGAGAGAGAGAGAGAGAGAGAGAGAGAGAGAGAGAGAGAGAGAGAGAGAGAGAGAGAGAGAGAGAGAGAGAGAGAGATAGAGCGTGTGTGTGTGTGTGTGTGTGTGTGTGTGTGTGTGTGTGTGTGTGAGAGAGAGAGAGAGAGAGAGAGAGAGAGAGAGAGAGAGAGAGAGAGAGAGAGAGAGAGAGAGAGAGAGAGAGAGAGAGAGCATTCGTGTGTTGCGGGCGTACGCATTCGCAGGTGTGTGTGTGTGTGTGTGTGTGTGTGTGTGTGTGTGTGTGTGCGTGTGCGCGAGCGTGTGCGTGCGTGTGTGTGTGTGTGTGTGTGCGTGTGCGCAAGCGTGTGCGTGTGTGTGTGTGTGTGTGTGTGTGTGTGTGTGTGTGTGTGTGTGTGTGTGTGTGTGTGTGTGTTGGGGGGGGGGGGGTTCAGGTAGGCTGGGGTGTGGTGTGTGTGTATGAGCGTGTATGGGCAATGCACAAATATTTTGGTTGGGGAGCCGCACCATCTGAGTGGTCAGAGTGGCCAAATTGGGAAGGCCTTGCTGGTTCTGATGCCCTTGAGGGTTGTAACAGGGCCAGCTTTGCACAGTACTGCACCAAAGATCTCCCTCCCTCCCTCCGCCCTTCCTCCCTGTCCCCTTCTCTCCCTCCATCCCTATCTTCTCCTCCCCCCCCCTCTTTCTCTCTCTCTCTCTCTCTCTCTCTCTCTCTCTCTCTCTCTCTCTCTCTCTCTCTCTCTCTCTCTCTCTCTCTCTCTCTCTCTCTCTCTCTCTCTCTCTCTCTCTCTCTCTCTCTCTCTCTCTCTCTCTCTCTCTCTCTCTCTCTCTCTCTCTCTCTCTCCCCTCCCCCCTCTCTCTCTCTCTCTCTCTCTCTCTCTCTCTCTCTCTCTCTCTCTCTCTCTCTCTCTCTCTCTCTCTCTCTCTCTCTCTCTCTCTCTCTCTCTCTCTCTCTCTCTCTCTCTCTCTCTCTCTCTCTCTCTCAGACACACACACACACACACACACACACACACACACACACACACACACACACACACACACACACACACACACACACACATACACACACCCTCACTCAATCTCTGTATCATTCATTCTTCATCTTTCCTCTTTGTTCTTGCTGATAAGGAGTGAATTAACAGAGACGATGACTTCACTGGTGCCGTTATGGTTTTCGAAACATCACGTTGGCATTGTCCGAGAGATGACGGGGCAGCCTTGATTCCTACTCCTGTTCTTCAGCCTTTGTTTTGTCATTTTGCTGCAAGGACTAAGAGGGTGTCCCTAAGGATGGTTGGTTTGCTCCTGCCTTTAACGTTTGAGTACATGTTCTAATACAGCATTTATCTTCTTGGTCATCTAAGGGGAAGGTGCTGCATTTTTGGCATCGTTAGCTCCTGGACCGATGCACATAAAGAAAATCTTGATTATGTGGTGTCAATCTAGAAGGACACGCACAACAAGAGGCACATGCTCGAGTGAGTCTCGAGACGCCTCACTTTTTTGTTTAGAAAACGCCTTTTGCATTTATATAAAAGTTTTATTAAAACAATAACTATCTATAACCGTGGCTCATTCTCGCTGCTGGGCATTCATTGCCTTCCTTGCTGCTTCTCTGCTTGGTTTTCCATCTCATTAGCCCTTTGGGCTGGGTTAATGTAATTCTTCCTAGCACTTGGGTTTGGGTCCTTGAACATTGGGCTGGTCTTTTTCACTCCACTCTTGTAAAAGAAGCAGAACCTACAGCCTATAAACAACGTGCAAATTCGTTCAGAATTCTGGTGAGTTATCATTTGGTGAAACACCTAGAAGAAGAAAATGAAGAAGCTGGCCGCTCGCTGGGTGTGACTCATAGCTTGAAACATTGGGGGTTGGGTCCTTGAACATTGGGCTGGTCTTTTTTACTCCACTCTTGTAACGAAGAAGAACGCAGCGCAGCAGGCAGTCCACTCTTGTAACGCAGCGCAGCAGGCAGTCCAGTTGGTTGTTGACCGGGCCCCCGCATATGGCTTGAGCCTCAACCCTCACAAGTGCCGTGTGTGGTCGCCGCGCCCGAACCCTCAGCATTTGGATGGGTTCCCTCTGGGCTTCGTCAAGGAAACTCGTGCTGGTTTGATAGTGTTGGGGGCAGCGGTCACGTGACCGTGACGGTGCACCGTGTCAGTCGAGTACGCGGCTTCCGTAGCCCAGGCGCACGTTGATGCCGTGGCAGCCTCGCTCCAGCGTTTGCCGATTCTCCGCAACCCCCAAGCCGAGCTTCTCTTGCTTCGCAGTTGCCTTGGGACCTGCAAGGTGGTTTTCACAGCTCGGACCATGCTGCCAGCTGCAGCTGCGCAAGCTTTGGTGACCTTTGATATGCTCCAAACCCAGGTCCTCCAATCCATTGTCACAGCTGGTGGTGGTGGTTTTGGCCCTTTGCAGCAAACCTTGGCTGGCTTGCCTATTGCCCAGGGGGTCTAGGGGTCACTAAGGCCACTTCCCTTCTGCCTTGTGCCGTCTCGCCTCCGTCACGCAGACCGCCCCCCTTCAGGACCGCCTTCTGGGGACATCCACTACCCCTCTTGTCCCCGCTGCCCTAGCTGCCAAGGCTGACTACTGCGCCCTTGTTCCTGATTTCGATGCGGCGCTCTTCGAGGATCCGGATTTTGTCCGCAGCAAAGTGCAAGCCCGGCTGTCCAAACCCTTGTCTCACCGCGCATACCGGGAGGTTCTTGATGACCCTGCTCGCTCGGATCGCGACCGTGCTGTGCTCCAATCTCTTACACAGCCGGGAGCGTCTGATTGGCTGCTGGCTCTCCCAGTTCCCCATTTGCAGCAGACCATGCCCCCTGAGTCGTTCCGCTGCCGCCTTCAATACCAGCTCTTGATCCCCATTTTCCACCCTGGCTCCCAAAGCCCGTGCTGCTTGAGGGAGTTGGATGTCTGGGGCGACCACGCGGTCCACTGCACCTCAGGGGGGATGTTGCCATTGTCGGCCGACGTTACTCCGTTCGTAATGGCCTGGACGCTGTCCTTACCTCAGCTCGTCAGCGGGTCACCCGGGAACCCGCCTTTCCCACCCCTGTCCCTGGCCAGGAGCGCCGTCGCGCAGACCTCCGCCTCCATGCGTGGGAGGAGGGGCGTGACCTTTATATCGACATCGTTGGCTCTTCCCCACTCACAGTTGCCAACTTGCTGCACTTCGTGCCGGGTGGGGCCGCCGCGCGCGCTGCCCAAGACAAGCAGACCCGCTATGCTGTCTTGTTGTCGCGTCAGCAGCCGCCTGTGGCTTTCCAAGCCTTCGCTTTTGAAACATTGGGAGGGTTGCATGCTGATGCGCTGGCCTTGTTGCAGAGGCTCCAGGGGCTTTTGAACCAAGCCATCATTGCTCAAGAAGATGTGGAGGGATATTTTGTCATTCGTCGGGTCAGTTTCATCATTGCGGCGGCTGTGGGTCGCCAGCTGGCCGCTCGCCGGGTGTGACTCATAGCTTGACACATTGGGGGTTTGGGTCCCTGAACATTGGGCTGGTCTTTTTTACTCCACTCTTGTAAAAAGCAGAAGAAGTTACATCTGTCCAGCCACGAGGGCATGATGAGATGTCCACAACACACACACAAGCCAAAACTAGGAAGAACTGACCACAAGAAGTGGCCAAGCGAAGAGCGAAGGCATAACTGAGCAAGGGGAAGGAAGGGGGATAGGGGGGGGGGGGGCAGCCACAGACGTGGCTGCGGCCAAGTCACCGTAGCCGGCGTAAATCAGCACGAGCCTGGAATGCATCCGAGATAAAGGAGACGACCGCACGCAAGTCAGCGTGCCAAATGAACTGCCGAAGAGATCTAGAAGGACCCACAAACAAGTGGGGATAACGGTCCCGCACCGCAGTAAGAGCGGGACAGTGAAAGACAAAGTGGTGTTCATCACCCACAGAGGAGCCACACATATCACACAGGCGCTGAAGGCGCGGAAGACGTTGTCTGCGGCCCATGTCAATGGGGAGGCCATGAACACCAAGACGAAACCTGAGAAAGAGCCGGACCTTGGCAACATCAAGAGACAGATAAAGGAGGCGGGAGCGCTGAGCCTTAGTGGGGCGCGCAAACCACCGCACATAAGTACATAGCTGGGGATCAGCAGGGGCTAACCGAGGGGAGACATGGAGAGAGGCCACAGGGAGGGTATTGGCCTGCCTAATGAGAGCTAAAAAGGTATCCATATCAACGGGCTGCGGGCGCTGACAATCAGCCGCATAGGGGTAACCTAAGCGGCGAAGGGCAGCGATAAAAGAACCCGCCCAGGACGGGGAACGAGGCGTTACGCCATAGTAGCATGAGTCCCTATGAATACGTGCATACAAATGGTCGGGTGGGAGATCCACCAGAGAGTTCCAAAAGGTGACCACACGCTTGAACCAGATATGATGAAGGGGCCAAACGCCAACCTCAGCAAGGAGCACATCGGTGCGGACCGTTTGACGAACCCCAAGGATCA
This sequence comes from Botryococcus braunii, assembly GCA_002005505.1. Classification (NCBI taxonomy): domain Eukaryota; kingdom Viridiplantae; phylum Chlorophyta; class Trebouxiophyceae; genus Botryococcus; species Botryococcus braunii. Next base: position 142,279 of record KV908609.1, on the reverse strand, counting down.
TCCGTAACATAGTAAGAAAATCCTTTTCTAAATCCTTAGCGGAGGGCCGAGTGGAAGATGGGGAAAACACCCGTAGACCCCAAACCTCACACCCATATGAGCAGGCAGGCACCACACATGCTAAGAAGAGACGCAAGAGAATACCGATCGAGGTGGCACATTTGAGGTTACCATAACGCGTGCTAATAGTAGACCAGGCCCCCACATCTTGCCACGTAAATGGCCAAAGGTGGCCGCAATGCCTGAAGCCGTAGAAAGCATGACACCTAAATGACGAGCCTGGGTCACCTGAGGCAGGGGTTGACCCTCATACAGCACGGGAGGGGGGGCCTCCTTCGAGGGGGGAAGACCATGGCATGGCACTTAGGAACACGCACCCGCATACGTGCGGACTGGCACCACTCTGAAGCAGCGGGGAGAAGGTGAGCCTGCAACTCCTCCAGGGACTTGGCCTGGAGTGTATAATCATCAGCATAACCTTGAATAGGGACACAACGACCATCCCGGGTGGCGGGTCCCACACCCGGACACCGAGCTTCAATATAACGAATCAGACCATCCGAATAAAGACCAAACAGAGTAGGACTTATAGGGGACCCTTGGAGGATACCGACCTGAGGCTTCAGGAGCTCCCCAGAGGTGCCCCCTACACATAAAGTGACTTGGGCATCTTCATATAAAGATTTAACAGCAGCCAAGAATTGGTCCGGTACCCCCACCCGAGTTAAGGCCTCCCAAAGAAGTGGGCGAGGAACCCGATCATAGGCTTTACTTAACTCTAAAGAGCATAAGAATAAGGGGTGATCTTTGGTAGCAAGGTCAATGAAGTGTTGGATCGCAAAAAGCTGATGCAATGTGGAGAAGCCCGGGCGGAACCCCGTTTGGGCCTGACAGCGCAACCCCTTGGATTCCACGTGCCGAATAAGCCTAGTGTTCAACAGGGTGGCGTACAACCGCATGAAGGGTTCAGGGACAGCAAGAGGGCGGTAATTCGCCGGATCCAGAGCGTCCTTTGCCCCTGGTTTGAACACGGGGACCACCCGGGACACATTGAAATGAGGGGGAATTGTCCCCGCCTGAAACATAGCATTGACAATGGTTAACAGAATCGGTGCCAGGATATGGGGGTCCTGTCGGCCAGTTTGGGGGTCCGGGGGCGTTGGGCAAATCGAAGAAATTCAGAGGGAAAACCCTGAAACCCAACACTCCTCCCTGTGTGCAAGGCACTAAGAGCATCCTCCATTTCCTGTAAGGTGAAGGGTTGGTTAAGCGATACGTCGGGTACGAGGGTGGTCGGATATGCCACTTCCGACAAGGGCATAAGGGGTTCGTCCGGGGTGTCAATATCCCCCGAGTGAACTCAGACATGAAAGTGTTCCAAACCTCATGGTCATGTAAGGGCAAGGGCAAAGAAGGGGGATGGCCACGGAAGGTCCGCCAAAACTGACGGGGGCAAGTATGAAAGAGAGCAACACACTCTTCTAACTGGGACATGAGCCACGCCCGTTTCCGGGATCGCACATAAGAGTGGTAGTGCCGCTCGAGTCCACGTACCAAGGGGGCAGAAAACCCGTGGAGGCGACCAGCCCGCCGCCAGTCCCGCTTGAGTCTAACACAAAGGAATTCAGTCCTCGAAGGGGGGCCCATATGGATGCTTGGACATAAGAACGTCGAGTTTTTGTGCCTCCCAGTGGAATGCACGTGCTAGTGTTGCCTCTCCCTGAATATCCCTAGAACGGGATTAGGCGCGTAACGATGTAGAATTCAGGTTCAAAACCGGGGGTCGGGCTCCCTCCCGCGGTTTCGTTGCGGTCTCCTGGCTGTATATTGGCCGCAAGTATGGTCTTCGATACCTGCGTTGGGCAAAGCACGCAGGTTGGTTTAAACCATTGCATCACCATGCGCATGCGATGAAGTTTTTGTCGTTGCTGAGGTACCCTAATAAGTTGACATACCGTCTACTGGCCTCATAGATAGATATGAAGTCGTGGGTTTGCTAGGATCTTCGGGCTTGTGTAACAAAGATCTGACTTCGCTGCCCTGATCACAGAACTCAATTCTTGACATGGAAGGGGTCGAGCTCTTTGCAGATTATATTAGACAAGTTTCGTGTGCTTTACTTAGCCTCGGAGAGATACAGCCTGCGGAAGTGCCACCGGATCTATGCGTCTCTGGGGTTCGGAGGCTGTTTGGAGGGGATGCTCTGGTGTCCTTCAGGTATGGAAATTCTCGAATAAATACCACGTGCTATCGGTATCAATGATACTATCATATTGTGGAATCCCCATCGTGCTTGCGTGCTGGGAAACCTGGCAGTGTGCTGCTCGCGTACTGCCAGTAGGAACATCGCAAAGTTCGTACGGATTCCGATTAATGTCCCGTCATACACTAGCTATGTTCAGACGCTTAGAAACTCTTGTGATGCTTGGCTTACTATTGCTAGTTCGGTCTTGCACACCGCGTGTCACTTCAGAGCTCTTTACATTTTTTAAACTGTCCTGCAGACTGACAGCTATCGTCCCCCAAGCTTCCTCATATACGTATATGGTATCATGTGGCAACATACTTCAGCACAACTTCAGATTGGCCCTCATAGAGTGCCCTTCCCATGTCCTCAAGGGTGCCGCTGAGGCTGGCCACTTCGCCCACACTTCTACGCTCTCTGGACCTGCAGATCGCCCCAGGTAATCCAAATGTTCTGCGTTAACATGCAAATTCATCCTTTGCTGCATCTCAGGTTGAAACCCTGTACTTGCGGAATGCACGGCGCTTTAGAAGGAAAGGTCAGCGAATCCAACAGGATGATACTTTCAAAGCGGCACTCGGTGCCTAAGTTATCAGATTATACATATCATTGAATTTTCATTAGTCTTGCTCCCCGGACACGAGCAATGCACCGTATGTCGCTGTTTGGGGGTCGGAGGATCGGCGGCAGGGACGGGCAGCAAGACGGGCATCACATGATATTTAGTGTAGAAAGGAAGACGTGAAGGAAATAACACAGTGATTGTCAAGAAACAAGTAACAACTGACGAGACCGGTATACTTCACTTGGGTACAATACGTCCACCTGCAAAGAACCGAAGAGCGGCAACCTACAATAGCCTCTCCTTATTTCAAATGATATCCTTCAACAATGACAATCCAACCAGGTGGTGAATCCGGGTCCTATAAATTTTTAGTCATCCTGGTCAGCCACACTGACTGGGTCTAGATGTGATCCTTGCTTCCCTTCCTTCCTTCCTCCCTTCCTTCCTGCCTTCCTTGCTTCCTTTCTTTCTCCCTTCCTTGCTTCCTCCCTTCCTTCCTTCCTTCCTTCCTCCCTTCCTTCCTTCCTCCCTCCCTTCCTTCCTTCCTGCCTGCCTTCCTCCCTCCCTTCCTTGCTTCCTTCCTTCCTTCCTTCCAGGCACGATTGCCACACCAGGCTCTGACCGGAAGTTCCCGGGGGACGGCAGGAGGACCAGATGCAGAAGCGTTCAACGTGCCCTCCAAGTGGGCCTAGAGCAGCTTGAAGCCAGCATCCACATCAGCGTTCCTGTTCTGGCTCCAGTCCGTGCTGATGTCACAGCAGCTGCACCTCTCAGTGGGTTTCTGACTGCTTCGTGGCGAGTGGATGAACCAGACACTGCCCTCAGGTGCAAAGTCATCCTCCAATCTGGTTCTGGCCATCTGTTGGGAATCTTCAGGCAGTGGCAATGGAGTCCGCTGCCTCCCTCTTTCCCTCCCTTCGTCTTAGCTGGGAAGAAGGGGTGAGGGGTGTGGAGAGTGTGGGGAGGGAGGTAGAGGGAGAAGGTCTCCCGGGGGGGGGGGGGGGGGGGCAGGGGAAGAGCCGAGTGGATCGGGGAAATTGGACGGGGGAGGAGAGAAAAGCGGGGAGGGGGAAAGGGGGGCGGAGGAGGTAAGAGGGTGGCAGGAAAGAGATGGGGATCAAACGGAGGAAGGGAAGGGGAGGGAAGGGGAGGAATGGATGGAGGGAGGGAGTGAGTGAGAGAGTGAGTGAGAGGGAGGGAGGGTGCGGGAGGGGGGGAGAGGGAGAGGGAGGGAGGGAGGGAGAGAGGGAGAGAGAGAGAGAGAGAGAGAGAGAGAGAGAGAGAGAGAGAGAGAGAGAGAGGAGAGAGAGAGAGAGAGAGAGAGAGAGAGAGAGAGAGAGAGAGAGAGAGAGAGAGAGAGAGAGAGAGAAGGGGGGGGGGGGAGGGGGGACTGTGAGGAGGGAAGGCCCTGCACCAAATGCATGCAGGGGTATTTTGCTGTCATGTGCTATCTTAAACGAACCTGGGCCTGGAGCACGCAGGTTCGTACCCACATTGCAGGCGCTAGCGTCAGAAATGTCTCCATCCTTCTGTCAGTCCATGAAACCCTTATTGGACGACACAGTAACATATTTCCTACCGAGTGCGGCACTGACAAGTGCTCGCAGCAGCCCTCAAAGCCCAGCCACTGGCAGAGCCTCTTGCAGGAACTCCTCGGATACCCCGTGGGGAGGCCCGGGGGACCTGGACCCACCCAGCTGCAGAAGCTCGCCTCAACATAGCGGAGACTTGGACTCGGACTTAAATCAGCACCTCCTCCAATCAGCATCTTCCAGCCGCCCAGGCGGTGGGCCCGGGGATGCCGGGACATCTAAGAAACGCGATCCCTTGGTTCCAGAAGCCGCTTCTGGGCCCCTAGCTATTGGGTATCCCAAGAAAGAAGAGGTGCCCCCGTCAGAAGTTACCTGTGGCTCTGAAGAAGGGGAAGGGCAGGGAAAAAGCGCTTTGGAATCCTTACGCGAGGACTGGTCTGGAATCCAACCGTGTACCAAGGCAAAGAGTGCCACCGTGAGGGAGTCTGCCACTGTGGTTGGCTCCCCCTCTGTCCCGCTTGGTGAGGACGGCACTGCACAAAACCCCATCACCTTGACATTCAAAAGTCCTGAGCTGGAGAACATGTTCAAGATCCGGCAGGCACTCTCTTCCATGCGGGTGCGGTTCCCATATCCCATAACACAACTGAGAACCCTGCATTTACCGTGCATGTTCTTGCAGTCTTAGGTTCTTGAGTACCTTGTGTTCTTGCGATTGTGTTCGGGTAAGGGGAGTGTGTTGACACTCTACATTTTCACCACCTCACGTGCTTGAAAATCAAGCTTGCTCTCATCATCTGAGGGGTTGCCTACTTCGCTTGCTCGTACCATGTGAGGGGCTCATTTTCAATTTGCAGTCCTTGTTCAGTTACCTGTTCTATGCATGAAAGAGGTGCACCCAAATCATCATCGCAGCTTGGAAGAACCTCTGTGATGTCCTTCCAAAGCGCTGCTCATAATCATTCTCAAGCTTTACGCGTGAGAGGAATGACCTCTTCTTCAATATCCCGTTTGTTTGGACCGCATGTTTGAGTTGACCTTGTGCCCCCCCTGCCTTTTCATCCTCCAGCCCTCGGAGAAAAGCTCCCATGGAACCTTCAGCCCGTCACGCCCCCCCTTCCCCCCCTTGGGGCTCCCTTTTCACATCGGGCAGGTGCATACAGCAGTGCCTCTTCTTGGAGACCAGCCCGGTGAGTCTGGTCATTTTCACTGAGCTATGTGTTCTTTTGTTGCACAGTATTATGTTGTTTTTCTTGTTTTCGTTTGTTTGTTGTTGTTTTCATTTGTTTGTTGTTGTTTTCGTTTGTTCATTGTTGTTGTCGTTCTTCGTTGTTGTTGTTGTTGTTGTTGTTGTTGTTGTTGTTGTTGTTGTTGTTGTTGTTGTTGTTGTTGTTGTTGTTGTTGTTGTTGTTGTTGTTGTTGTTGTTGTTGTTGTTGTTGTCGTCGTTGTCATTGGCATTGTCATCGTTGTTCTCGGTGTCGCTGTCGTTGTCGTTTTTCAAGTATGTTCTTTTTGGGGTTAGTGAGTAATTGGCGTGGGTAGCCTGCCCTAGCAAAGGCTTAGAGAAAGTGGGAGGGGTTGAACACAAAACTTTTGCTTTCCACTCTTAATCCTGCTGTTCATCACTGAGCTCACCCAGCTTGGTGTTACATCTTAAGGTTACATCTTAAGGTTACACTGTAAACGTATATTCTTTTTGTCTATCTAGGTATTTAGCTTCCGAATATACTTTTCAACTTTCTTAACATAGAATATGCATTTTTGCTTTAACACAAATACTTATACTATTAGTTTATCACATATTATTTCTATTCATCTAATAAGTCTGCTCTTGGGGGAGGGGGCTGTTGGTGAGTGATAATCAGAGTCTGACAGGGAGTGGAGGGGTTGCAGACGGACTTTTGGTTTTCGCTGTTCATTTTGCTGATCATCCTGGGTTTCCAAGACCCTGCCACACGTAAATCCATTTTCAGTTGTAGCAACTGTGCCGTTGTCCTCGTTCAAGTGCTGGCTATCATTTTATTTCCTGCCTGGTGATCCTTCCTTCCCTGCCCTCACTGCAAGTACCCCCCCCCCCCTCTCCTCTATCTCTCCCTCCCTCCCCCCCCCCCCCCCCCCCCTCCCTCCCCCCCCCCTCTCTCTCTCTCTCTCTCTCTCTCTCTTCTTTCTGACTGTGTTTCTCTCTCTCTCTC
>KV908609.1:118244-133244 GCA_002005505.1 Botryococcus braunii | reverse complement strand
AGCAAGCCCTAAGGGCTGATGGGGATTCATATTGTGCAGGTGCGTTTTTTCCTGGCGCTTTGGAAAGGCGGGGGCACGTTTCTGATCACGCTGTGGATGGACGTGAAAGTGGCAGGGCCAGCTTGGGGTTGGAGCCTGCCGAGATGCCTCGCTATGTATGGCCTGCCGCTTGTGATTACGCATGCTGTCATGTTACCCCTGGTTCGCAAGTGGGAGAAGGAGGAGCGCATTCAGTTCCTGGCATCCTTACAGCAGGTTTCATGATTGTTTTCTCCTACATTAAATGCCGTTAAATGTGGGCCGGATTCCGTTCAAGCCGCAAGCCAGCTCTCTTCCCACAAGTGGATGGAGAACGCTCCCACAACATGAAGCATCTCACGAAGTGAGGTGATAGCACTTTTTTTTGGCAGCATGAGAATGGAATATCAGCATTTGTATTTTGCATTTGAACTTGTGTTTCTGAAAACGGGGTTTTGGCCAGAATTTGTTCATCGTCCTTATTCCTGACTGGTAACTACCCCCATTATTTAATTAATTTGATTGGAGAATGAGGGGATTTAATGAATGCGTAGTCTTTATAACTTTTAAGCGTGCCATGTGCAGACCTATAAGCAATTACTTATCTAAGTAATTACTACTTATAATTTTGACATTCCGTGTCTGTTACGGATTAGATAATTTAAACACGTTGAGTGCTGGATCAAGTTTGTGGATCAAGGAGGCATGAGCGAGTCGCATGTCTTCCCCTTATTGTATTCGCACGTTTTGCAAGCTTTGTCTTGCGCAATGCATGCCTTACTATGAATCTCCAGAACGGCATTTGCTTCGTGCCATGGCAGTAATGATAGTTGAGGGTTTAGTACTTTTTTGATAGGCCTCTCAAAGAGAGTACATTAAAAGTCTCCTGACTTGCATCCTTTACTGAGTGGGCTGCTGAGTCGTTTCTCAAAAATTTCCTCTATATAGAAGGCATGGTTGAATCCCCGGAATATAGCGTCCGGACTCCCAACCCGCCCAGACCAAGCTGCGTCAGCAGATCAGAATCTCGAATCTCGAATCTCGAATCCCAAACCGCGTCTGACGTGGACAGTCCGAGTGGCGCGTGCGATCGCTGAAATATACCGGCAAGTTGCCCCCGGGCGATTTATAAAGATAACTTCGCCTGCCGGCAACGGGCAGGCGAAGTTATGGTTGGATCCACATGGATCCAACACGGCAGTTCTCCCGATTGAGTATCGGGGTTGACTTCCTTCGAATGGCTGGTCCTGGATGTAATACTTCCTTCCTTCCTTCGAAAGGGCTGCGGTTTCGCCAGGTGCGCACCATGCTTAAGCTTGGAGGGCCTGGCCGGCCTTCAAGTGGACAAATCAAAGCTTGCAACTTTGAATAGTTATGGCCACGCCTGCAGCGACTTAGCTAAGCAGGCAACTTCTGAGCGCACGCGCAAATCAGGTTTGGACCGTGCTTGGAGCGACCATCTGAGTGGTTCCTAAAGATCCACCGGTAAGGGACCATCAGGGGGTGCCAGTTCTGATTATCATCTGGTACCAGGTCTGATTATTCATCGCGGTGTCAAAAGAATCGTATGAGCAATTGCAAGGACCACTTAGAGACTCAGTTCTCAAGTGATTGTAGGGTGTTACCAGTAAAATGACCATTTAGAGACTCAATTCTGAAGTGCCTGTAGGTAATATTACGTAAATTTTGGTCAGTGCACGCTGGGCACTTCAGAGAGAATTTCCGGATGTCATGTCAATTCTGACTCTATGGCTAGTAACCCCTCAGATCTGCTGACTTTGCTTTAGGGCAATGTTCAGAATTTTGGAATTTTAGGTATCCATCCCGAGCGTCTTGCGGGCAGCTTCTGAACGAATCCTGAGAGATCAGAGGGCATGCTCACAGTCATGCCGCCATGTGTAGACCAGGAGCTTGGGCTTCCTGGAGTACTACTAGTACATGTGTACACATGTGGATACAAAGCCTCGTGTGCTACGCAGCATGCTGGGGATTATCTTTCGCAAGAGGAGACTAGGCTAACAAGAATTTGTGAGTTCGACTTCGTTCGAACGCAGCTCTCAACATGAAGTTCAGTTCGGTATCTGAAAGCTGCTTTAATGCCCTCCGCTTCAGGACTGGTGCTATGCATGTGCGAATCCACTTCGCGAAGTGAATCCAATGAATTCACTGACGGTAGTTTCTTCGAATTTGGCCATGGATTCCACTTTACGTGCATGGCACAAGTTGAAATTGAGACAGCCCTCGGCTGCTTCGAATCAGCCGAGGACTGCGTCCAAACTGCGGAAGTGTCAAGAAGGAAGAAACGGTAGTTGAGATTTCGATATCTTTAAGCCGTTCTATGTTTTGGCATCTTGTCTCGTTGGCTGGAGACAGTTCTTCGCTCATGGATGTTTTGATTTCATGCCATTTTTGATACTGCTCCTATTTGCTGAATCTCGAAAATTTTCATGCCGGTCATTGCAAAGCTATTGCTTTCAACACAAGCAAGGGCATACAAAAGTTGATTATTTCACAGCCTTTGCGCCTCCACCGTCTCGCAATGGTTCGGATTCCGGAGCCCTCTAGATATCGCTTTCATTGCACACATGTACATTGTCAGCACTCGACAGTGACGTGTATTTGGATTTGCAGCTGTCCCTGGAGTGTCCTGGCTAGGGGACCCCCTGAAGGATTTGCTGAGTATAAGTGGGATTGGGTTAGTCTCGGGGTACCCAGGCTTAGTCGACTAAGGCGACGTCGCAGTGACGCCGTCGCAATAACCATCCGTCTTCTGAGATCTGCCCTCGAGGCCTGGAACCCCCGTGTGTTCCACATAAGCTCACGTTCCCATTCATTCTGGTCATAAAAGTTTCGATCCTGCAGAGCTAGCTCCTTAGCTTAGAAGTCTGCGGGCAGATGGTCCAAATTGCACTGCGTTGTCCGGTGAGGGACGTTGCCGGGATGATCTCATTGAATTTGCTCTAAAGCCTCTTGAGGGTCAGAGCAGAGACCTCCGGAGGGGATCCCCTCCGATTGGCCTTGTGAAGTTGGCCCTTGCGCAAGCATAGGGCACGCATGGTTTCACCACCTTGCAAGGTTGCAACTCTGGCCTGCCCATAGATGGGGCCCATGCATGGGCCACCCTAGGCCGGATGCATGGAAGGCTTGGAGGGTTGGGAGGTAGATTGTGGAGGGAGCTGTTTAGAGAAGTGGAGGGTCGAGGGAAGCTTAAGGGGCGAGGGGGTACGAAATTTCGAAAGTCATCCTCCTTAGCAAGCTCTGATCAGAGAGTTGCCCCTGCCCAAATGGTTGCCAACCCCCCACCCCCCCGCCCCCTGGGCTGGGGGAGGCAGCGCTGAATAGGATTGCACAGACGTCAATGAGATGTCAATGACTCATCGAGATATCTCCACAAGTGCATGGTGAAGGCCTCGCGAGGTCCCGCATTAATAAATATTTATTTGACATGCATGTTTATAGCCGTATGTCCTGCGAATACTCGCAAGTCCACGTGCTGCAATTGTAGAAGCCTCAGTCTTCTGCAGGTTTGGATACTCCGAGAGGTCGCTACATGCTAGCCAGGTTGGTTTTAAACAAGCCGGCTGAACATTTATAAGAGAATACTGCTAGCGCAGCTGCGCATTTGTCAATATCCTTTGCCAGGTGGTCCCCACTGCCGGAACTGACAGAGGGCTGAACGAGGAAGGTGGTGCATGTGCGGCTTGAGGCAGGAGGGCATCAAAACGGCCAAAGCACCCCGAAGGAAAGTCCTGGTTGTAATACCTGTAGCTACTGCCGTATGCATATACATATGTATGTATGCATATGGATGAAGTGGATCCTCTGTCTGCAGTTTGGATCTTTTTGGCAAGCCCGAGAACTCCTTTGTAAAGATCAATTGATTTATGTAATGGGGTGGCAATGTTTCTGCGCCGCCGATGTTTGTCTGAAGGTTATTAATGTAAGATTATGAGCTCAGGTATTCTAAACAGGAATTCTTCTAATCTATTAGAACTCCTCTTGACCCTGGTCAGTGTAGGTTGTACTAGTCGATGAAGACTCCATGGAGATAGAGTAGATCTAGTACTCCATACACAGATATATATGGGGTACTCTGTAGTAAATAGATATATATATATCATATATCTACTATATGTAGTAGATATGTGCTCCATGTGGCCACCATTGGCAGTTTGTTAACAAACGTTTGTCGTGCAAGGCGCATGCTGTTGACGGCCACTGTGTCAACTTTAACCTTGACACAACGTTGTTAACGTGTGGATGACAATGAGTGGCATGCCTATGCGCATTGATCCAGGTCACGTGTAGCTGATACAGGCGGTACACTTTTCCGTAGCTACCTACCGTTAGGTACCTAACAAGGGTTGAGCCATTATAAAAGCGTACAACAGAAGTACTAAACACATGAGTTGGCAAAGTCGAATGAAATCTCAAATCTATAATTGTCCTTACTCAAGAACATTACGGTCCGTAATCAGTATGGTGTTGTATCGCAGGTTGTGATTTAACTGATTAACTGCAATAATGGGTCGAGTCCGCCAGCGGCTAGACATACACTGTTTCGATTGTCCGCGGCCAAGTGTCCAATTGGCACTCGGCCGCGAATTTGAACATCTAAAACTCGCAGGCAAATCTTAATACTACTCACTTATTGGGTGTAGAAGGTGAAATATTTCTATTAATAGTTCTGTTTCTCACCCTAGTCTGGCTGAACCTGCCCAGCTGTACAGGTATTACGTCAGCTGGCTTGATGCCGTGGTAGCTCTGCCCATGTACATGTATTTATACATGTACAATATTGTGGCAGCCCCCGTTAACCGGCTGTCGTGCGCATCTTCAGCGTAAGCCGCCCACTGACATGAGTTCTTGTGATTTCCTTGGGGTGGGGGGCACCAAAGTGGATAGTCATAGGGACGACTATCGACGGCCAGGAGGGGAAGGGGTGATGGCTGACAGCGAAGGCCCTAGGATCCCTTGTCAAACATTTCCACCGGTGCGCCTTCATCACCAGTGATAAAGGCAGTGCGTATTGCGATCTATGTGACAGTTGGTTCCCACTGGGGTAGTCAGTACTGATAACTGTAAAAGGTTATGGGCAATCGGCTTTCCCTGGACGAGGCAGACAGGTGGTCAGCATACGATGTTACTCCAGCTGCAGTCCATACGCCTGTCTGCTGAGTATAAAGCACAACTGTTGGACAAGACTAGCATCTGGCAATGCCCAGCATCTTTCACAACCAGTTCCGTTACATCATTGTAATGCACTCAAGCATCGATCAAGCACTTACTAGATAAGGCTCTATGCGGCTACGTTCAAGTACATGCCTATACTCCCTACAGTCACTATCCCTTGTCTGTTTAAGTGACTACAGGGTACACTAAGCTTGTTCACTCTCACAATAGCAACAATGACACAACACACACTGCCGCACCGTACCTGTACGAGGCAGACAGGTCGTCAGCATACGATGTTACTCCAGCTGCAGTCCATACGCCTGTCTGCTGAGTATAAAGCACAACTGTTGGACAAGACTAGCATCTGGCAATGCCCAGCATCTTTCACAGCCAGTTGGCATTCACACCGGTGGGGCAGCCTTAAGAGTTCACTCGACAAACGTGTAATCTAGATCAGACTGTACCTTATGTTCGAAATCGTCCACAATCTACTGTGTCTTAAGGTACCTTATTTTATCAATGGACCCATATCCTAATAGTGCACACGTGAAGATCACTTAAAGCACAAGGCATTCAATAATAATGTTCAGAACTCAACACTTCCCCTTGCCTGCATGCTTTATGTGTATCTTCTCAAACCTAGTGAATCACGATGACCAACAAACACGGGCTTGGCAAGTGGCTTGGTCATAATGTCAGCCACATTGCGAGCAGATTCCACATAGAGGATATCTACCTGCCCAAGTGCCATAGCTTCCCTAGCGTAGTGGAAGCTTACTGCAACGTGCTTTGTGAATTTGGAATACAGGGGGTTCCGTAAATTAGAAATGCATCCTTGGTTGTCACAGAAAATTTTGACCCTCCAAGGTGCAGCCCCTATCTCTTCCAAGAAGCCCCTTAGCCAGTTGGCTTCCTTCACAATATGGCCAGCTGCCATAAACTCAGCTTGCACAGTTGAGGTAGCAACTGAGCTCTGCTTCTTGCTTCCCCAAACCACGGCACTACCATAGACTGATAGAACATAGCCAGTGGTGGAATACCTGTGGTCCAGGTCCCCAGCATAGTCGGCATCAACATAGCCTTCTAGCTCAGGGCCCTTTCCACCCAGAGTAAGAGCTAACTCTCTGGTATCTCTCAAGTACTTCAGCACTCGAATGGCCTCATTCCAGTGTGAGGTAGTGGGTGTCATTCTATACCTTGACAACACTCCAACAGCCTGAGAAATGTCAGGCCGGGTCGTATTGGCTATGTACAGCAACGATCCAATTAACTCGCAGTATCGATGACCAGGTGGCAGAGGGGTACCAGCCCCATGTGACATACCATCTGAGGACTCGGGTCTGCTGCTAGCCACGAAGTCCTTGGACATGGGGGTATCAACCACACGCCCATCATCAGCAACGCCAAACTTCTCCACAAGAGCATCAATCTTGGGAGTGCAACTCATGGAAATAGTGCCCTGAACTCTATTGCGTAGGACCTGACACCCCAGGAAATCATTCACCTCTCCCAAATCATGGATGGTGAAGTCCTTCTTCAATAACTCTTTCCCCCACTCAATCTCTGCAATCACTCTGGCAACTATGAGAAGATCATCGACATAAACAAGAATAAACGACAGATTACCATCAGGGGCCCTCCTGATGTATACCCCAGCGTCGCTCTTGCACACACTATACCCCATCACGCTCAACTTGTCGCTCAAGGTCTTGTGCCAAGCCCGTGGGGCTTGTTTAAGACCGTAGAGTGCCTTCCTGAGCTTGCACACAACTCTCGTGTTGCCATTCTCAAATCCTGGTGGTTGGGTCACATAGACCTCTTCCTCCAACTCCCCATTGAGAAAAGCTGTCTTGATATCCACTTGGTGGATCTCAAGATTTTGTGTGGCAGCCACTGCCAGCACAGCTCTCCTAGCACCATAGCTGCTGGTAGGTGCAAAAACCTCACCAACATCTATACCAGGAATCTGTCTGCAACCCTGGGCAACCAATCTTGCTTTAAACCGAGTGACATTCCCATGTGCATCGTTTTTTGTAGAAAAAATCCAATGAACAGGGATAACTTTCTGCCCATGGGGTCTTTCCACATACTGCATAACCTCATGGGTGTCTAAAGACTCCATCTCCTCTTGCATTGCCTGCTGCCAAAACTCCCACTGAGGTGAGCGCTGGGCTTCCCTCAAGTTTGAGGGTACGTGAACTTTTCCCAACCTGACAGAAGGTACACTCTGTACCTTATGCTGTGGTGCAGCAGGGCTGTCAGCCTTACTGGTGCTGTTCCCTTCTCTCTCTCTCTCTCCCTGGTTGCCAGAATAAGGTACATTATGTACATTATGCTGGGACTGGGCAGTACTGCCGGGATTATCTGATTCCTTCTCAAGTCTCTCTCTCTCTCCTTGACTACTGGACTCATGTGCAGCACCCTTACATTCTCGCACCTTCCGCAATGCAGAGGGGAGCAGCAGCTCTCTCTCTCTCCTGGACTCACACTTGGGCACACCACCCAGACTTGCCTGAGCTGCGCCTACAATGTCAGCCTGCACACCATAAGCATGACTAGCCAGTGACTGGGATTGGGCACCAGCTTCCCCTGCTGCTGGCATGTCTAACCCACTACTCTCATCTCTTACATCTGCACCGAACATAGCCTCGACTGTCTCAACCTGCCCCTGCATATCAGGGAGACCAACCATGTTTGGCTCACTCACAATTGCCTGACCTGGGTCAGGGGCATGCAATGGGATGTCAGAATGCTCTCTCCTAGCCACGCGCTGTACATAACGCTGCTCCCTTGTAAGGGTGGTCCCTGGAGGAAGGGGAATTTGTGACTTCCCCTGCATTCGCAACCCCTCTTGTACCTTCTGCATTTTTTCTACCTGGGATTGAGTTTCTACACCCCCCCTGGCAAGATTCTGCATATGCTCAAGCACCGACCACGAGTGCTGAGATGGTTCTGGGGTCCCAACAGTAGAATCCAGGCTGGTGGGGGTTCCTTGGTCATGTGCTGCTATGGTCCCGTCTCCAGACTGATCCCCAGCACAAAGTCCAGAGGTCCCAGGAGCCCCAGTGGAAAGCGTCTCCACTCCATGGTCATCCTCCTCATCCCAGAACGTGGGTGGAACAGCAGCGGGAATTGCTTGAGGCGTTGCCAGATTCTCACTGCCAAGGGGGGGTGATATCCTAGAATCATAGACAGACCCAGGCTGGACCTTTGATAGACCCACTCTCTCAGCCCCCCTCAAGTGCTCGATAAAGCTGACGTCCCTACTCTCCTTCCACACTCCATTCCCCACGTACACACGATACGCTTTAGACTGGGGACAATAACCAGTAAACATCCCAGGGATGGTCTTGGGCCCAAAAACAGACCTTTGGCCACTGGGAATGTGCACATGGGCTACACAGCCAAACGTGCGCAGCACAGACACATCAGGTTTGACACCAAAGAATAATTCCATGGGGGTCAGGGACCTGCCTGAAGTAGGACCCACATTGTAGAGGAGGGTAGCTGTCTCAAGCGCCTCCTTCCACAGGGAAGGGTCTGCTGCAGCATGGACCAACAGAGTCCTTGTTCGCTCCTTCAGGGTCCTATTCATCCTCTCCGCCACCCCATTCTGCTGAGGCGTGTAGGGCGCTGAGGACTCCATCTTAGTGCCCTGCTGAGCACAAAACTCTTTGAATTGCTGGTTCAGGAACTCTGAACCCCTGTCAGTCCTCACACACTTCACAACCGTGCCTCGTTGGGTCTGCCAAAAACGGAGCAGGTCTATCACAGCCTTTGGGATGCAATCCTTTGACTTCACAGGCAGGGAGGCAACTTGGTGTGAACTTTCATCCACTACAGTGACCCAATATCGTTCACATGTGATGGCAGGGGGTGATATGGGACCCACAGTATCCACATGGACTCTATCGAGTGGGTTATGTGCAGGCCTGGAAGATACAGGGAAAGGAGGTCTGGAGTGTTTCCCTTGTATACACGATTCACAGTGCTTGGGGCACTCAGAGCAGGGAGCAAGGGAGATATTGATTCCTGTAACCAGATCTTCCTTGGAGAACCTCTGCATGCTGCTGGCACCAGGATGACCTAACCTAGCATGCCACAGAGATCTCTCGCTACACACGTGTCCTTTCCTAAGATGAGACGCCTCAGCCATGTGATCAATATGTCTGCAGCCAACTTGCTGCCCTCTGACAGGACTAACAAACTCCAAAAAAAACAGACCTCGTGCGCGGGTGATATCTCCACACCACCCTTCAGGTCCCTTCATGGCTGTGTAACCACCTGCAGTGTCAGTCAGGAAAGATGCTCCATCCTGAATTGCACCAGTGACTGAAATGAGGTTGGTATGCGCAGAAGGAACACACTGCACATTGTGCAGCCAGAATACTTCGTGCCTTGCATTCACAAGGCATACAGACCCATATGCAATGATTCCTCCCTTGGCGTCTGAGGTTGCCAAGTGCAGAGGAAGAGGCTGTCCATGCATAACCGGATTATGGAGCAATGAGAGATCATTGACTATATGCACAGAGGCACCACTATCTATTAACCAAGATGTGCTGCTAGCTCCATGCGAAGTTGGGGCAAGCACATTGAGAGAGATAAACATCGCCTCACCAGAAGGAGGGGGTGGAGGTGGTAAATGCCACCCCGGAAACGTGTGTTGACTTGTTGGATAGTTATATGCTGAAGGTGGTCCAGGGCTGGAAGCGGATGAAGGCGAGCCACCCCGGCCAGATCCATGGTCCCACCAGGCTTGAGGAGACGACTGTGGGCCTCCCTGGCCCCAGTAAGCTGCAGGCCCAACGCTTGCCGCTTGCATGTTTTGATGCAGAGCCTGCAGCTGCCTGAGCGGTCCGCAGTCAGTCATGAAGTGGCCCTTTGCCTTGCAGAAGTGGCATGTAAGCTCCTCTCTGGGCCTTCTTGCCCTGCCAGGTCCACGCCCCCTGCCACCAAAAGTAGTTGCAGAGGGGCCAGCGGGAGGCTGTTCGTTTGCTGGTAGTGCTGCTCCAACTCCCGGTACTGCTCCCACTTCTGGTGCAGCTCCAGCGCTTGATGACGCTCTAGCTACCCCCCCAGAGGGACCAGCCACTGCTGCAGCTGCCATGGCCTGAGGTGTTCCCTCTGCAGGTGGGTCCTTGTACCCACGGCTGGCTGCGGCGCGCAGGATTCTTTGAATCAGCTCCAATGGCGGCTTGTCGGTTGCCATAACCTCCAGGGACTCGAGCCTCAGCACAGGAGGGAGGCCCTTCACCATCAGCTCCCCAACATTGTGGTCCAAGAGGATGAACGCGTTGTTTCTGAGACTTGTAGCCAGATCCATCATTCTGTAGAGGTAGACCTTGAGTGTCTCCCCTGTCTTAATGCCCTGCTCCATTTCCTTGTACCACTCAAGGTTGATGTCTTGGTTGCTCCCTCCAGTGTGACTGTTCTTCACCCACGTGATGAAGTCGAACGCTGCTTTGTGGCATGAGATCTGAGAATGCCAGATGACTGGAACTGACTGGATCAGCCACTGCTTGATGGCTGAGTTCTCCACCGACCCTGGCATTGGCCTCTCCAAAGCTGCTCTGACCCCCTTGGTGTTTGCGCACGCCTCCAAAGCTTCATACCAAAATTCAAAATTGCGCCCTCCATCATCAAGCATGACGGTCATCTTTGGATTAGAGGTATTGGGGATGTAGGCTGCCTTGTCAATCTCCACCTTTGGTTCTGCAGTGGCTGATTGTGTCCCGGTCATAGACTGCCCTGGAGTGGCCCCACTGACTTCTCCAGGTTGAGACATTGCTGTTTCACTGCTACTTTCCTTTTCTTTGCCCCTTTTTGTCATACTATTGTCACTTCACCAGCCAAACTTACTCATAAACTTCTGGAATGCAGCAATACCCTACAATTCCCTCCATGTCATGGAAATTTACCAGCCAGTCTTGCACAGTAGTAGCAGATATGTTCCCCTCAGAAGTTTGCGCCGGAGTCCGGCCCGACTCACTCAGTGCTTCTAGACAACGTCGATGAATGATAAAGCACAGCTAAAACTTCAATTATGAAATTCCCAGAAAGGTAAACTGTGAGTAAGATAATGGTCCTGGTACACTCGAGTTCCCTTGCGCCGCTGCGCCATGCTCGAGCTCCTTTGTTGACGCTTACGTCTGACCCATCCGTAGACGACCTTCACTCCTGCTTTTCCTTGGCTCAGCTGGAAGGGCGTGGGCCCATAACCTGTAAAAGGTTATGGGCAATCGGCTTTCCCTGTACGAGGCAGACAGGTCGTCAGCATACGATGTTACTCCAGCTGCAGTCCATACGCCTGTCTGCTGAGTATAAAGCACAACTGTTGGACAAGACTAGCATCTGGCAATGCCCAGCATCTTTCACAACCAGTTGGCATTCACACCGGTGGGGCAGCCTTAAGAGTTCACTCGACAAACGTGCAATCTAGATCAGACTGTACCTTATGTTCGAAATCGTCCACAATCTACTGTGTCTTAAGGTACCTTATTTTATCAATGGACCCATATCCTAATAGTGCACACGTGAAGATCACTTAAAGCACAAGGCATTCAATAATAATGTTCAGAACTCAACAATAACACTAGTGATCATGATGAGCAGAAGTGAGCAGTACCAGTAGTGATAACGGGCAATATTGGGTCAATTATCGCATGTATAAACGACTCGTATGTTGCATTTATGTGCGCTGCAAGACACTGCGTAGAGGCGCGTCTGACACGTTCAAGCGTGGGTGTGAGGTATGTCTCAACTGCTTGTAAAGTTGCTAGCCTCGGACACCGGACCCTTATAGATACCGACGTATCGGTTTTTCCCGTGGATGCAGAAACTCTGTAGCTTCTTACACTTCGTCAATTTCAAAGGGCTTTTGAGTTTTACTTGCAGCGCCTAGACTGGCGATCAGTGGAAGTTTTCCGTGTTATTAGCCTCTGGTACCACCGGTGACTCAAATAAATAATCTTGGTGATGTTTGGCTGTCATGATCGTGAGATGGCTAGCAGGGACATGAAGCCATGTCCGTTCTAAAAGGAACAAACACACACACACACACACACACACACACACACACACACACACACACACACACACACACACACACACACACACACACACACACACACACACACACACACACACACGCACGCACGCACGCACGCACGCACACACACACACACACACACACACACACACCCACAACCCCATCCCCCCACACCCACACCCCCACCCCCACCCCTCAACCCCACCCAATCTTCTTAGTGCACATCACAAGAATCAAGAACAAAAGACGCGTGGAAAAACGCGCTGTGCGCGTGCTGCGTGCACACTCACACACACATACAACACAACACACACACACACACACACACACACACACACACACACACACACACACACACACACACACACGCACATACACACACACAACACACACGCTGCGCACACACACACACACACACAACACACACACGCTGCGCACACATACACACACAACACACACACGAACACACACACACACACACACACACACGCGCGCGCGCGGGCGCGCGCGCGCGCGCACGCACGAGAGATATGATAACATGTGGATTTATGCGAAGATCCAATCCGAAAAAACAAGCAAACAAACAAAACAAAACCTAACAATACACACATGCTGCAAAAACAGGTTGGGATAAGAAATCACTTTGAAGTCCTGACGATGGCCCCATTTTTGGGAACTTTCTCTTGAAGGAAAATGTTACACTGGTATATACTTTTTCCAATGCTGCTGCCTCGGCAGTTTTCATTTAGAAAGGCGTCAACAGCTAATACAAAGGGGTTGCTTAATAGAATGCTTGACAGCTGGTTGCTTGAATACCTATTAAATTATGTATGGCCCCCTGTAACTTAAACCCGGGTGGGCCCAGTTCATGAAGAGCTCGACAAGAAGAGCTTGATCAAGCTCCTCTTGTCCCTTACAACAGTTTATGGTCGCAAGCTTCAATCGACCCTTCACCGTTGAGCATCGGCCCGTGATTTAATTTCAGCTCTTTCCCCTGCTTTTGTGATCGCGCGGAAAGTATGTGGACTTAGACCGCATGGCATCCGGAGGGATCCATTATGTCCCCTGATATCTAGAGACATCCAACATAACTAGCTTTTTCTACTGCTAGCAATTTGGTTTTGTGAGTTACTGTACTATAGCCACGAGGAGGCTTCCTTACGGCACCCATGGATCAACGACCCTCCTTCAGCAACCTGCCATGATCTGCGGCGCCATATGGCTCTATGCTTTATGCTTGCAGCTAAATATTTCGGTTCATGCTCTTATATTGAGATGGCAGCCAGTGGAGCAGATACTCAATCGAAAATTGATAAACAGAAGTCGTCGCCATCCTCCTCTTGTTCCTACACCAACACCCCTGTGCACAGTAAGCCGAACCTTGACATGAACCCAAGACGACTTCTGTAAGGATATGCTTCACAGGCAGCCACTTGTTCCCAGAACCCCCCCCCCCCACCGCCCCCCACTGCTTCCCTTCAAACATCTTCCTCAGATCCCCCCAATCCGCCGTGGAGCCGCAGCAACCTTCACGCCCAACGGAAACCAGAAGAAAGGGAGGAGGAAGGGAAGGGGTCCGGTGGGAAGGCCTTCTGACCCCCTTCCCCTTCCTTCCATTGTCCTTAACCCCCCCCCCCCAAAAAAAAACTCTTGTGCTCCCTTGCTCCCTTTTTTATCCCCATTCCTCCCCCTCTGGCCTCACGTTTTTGTTCTTAAGATATACGTAGAGATCCCCACTCTGTCGCCCCCGCCATGTCTCCCTCCCTCCCTCCCTCCCCACCCCTCCTCAAGATAGATGGCTCGCTCTCTCGCTAGCTCGCTCTCTCCCTCTCCCCCTCCCTCCCCTCCATCCGTCCTCCTGTCTCCTCTCTCGAGGGAACTCACTCTCTCTGTGTGTGTGTGTGTGTGTGTGTGTGTGTGTGTGTGTGTGTGTGTGTGTGTGTGTGTGTGTGTGTGTGTGTGTGTGTGTGTGTGAGTGAGCACGTGTGTGTGTGTGTGTGTGCGCGCATTTGTGTGTCTGTGTGCGTGCGTCTGTGTGTGTGTGTGTGTGTGTGTGTGTGTGTGTGTGTGTGTGTGTGTGTGCGTGCGTGCGTGCGTGCATGTGTGTGTGTGTGTGTGTGTGTGTGTGTGTGAGTGTGAGTGTGTTTGTGTGTGTGTGTGTGCGTGTGTGTGCGTGTGTGTGGTTGTGTCTGTGTGTGTGTGTGTGTGTGTGTGTGTGTGTGTGTGTGTGTGTGTGTGTGTGTGTGTGTGAGAGAGAGAGAGAGAGAGAGAGAGAGAGAGAGAGAGAGAGAGAGAGAGAGAGAGAGAGAGAGAGAGATTGAGAGACAGAGAGAGAGAGAGAGAGAGAGAGAGAGAGCGAGAGAGAGAGAGAGAGAGAGAGAGAGAGAGAGAGGGAGAGAGAGAGAGAGAGAGAGAAGGGGGGGATGGAGAGTATGCCAACTGACCATATAGTTGTTCCGCTGTTCCAATGCTCCTTTGGAAACGTAAACCAACACCCCAACTAGTAATGAAGTGTCCCCGATGGCCAATCCTGTGCAGGAAGCCAGCAAACAACGAAAGATACCACTGAGGATGAGTTTTTCAAGCCCCTGATCCTGATGTGAATCTGAGAGCCCTAGAAAGCTACCTGATCGGTTGAAGCAGGGAGTATCCCACCACTAACATTTCGTTCGATTTTCCGAAGGATCCTCATCCTTGCTTCCTGTTCGCAAAATCGGAGCTTCAGAAATGACTCTGTTGTGTGCTTTGCAAGCTAA
>KV908609.1:89942-109942 GCA_002005505.1 Botryococcus braunii | reverse complement strand
GATGTCATCTATATAAACCAGCACAAACCTGTCTAAGTAAGGCGCCAGAACAGTATTCATCACGTATTGAAACGTTGCGGGGGCGTTTGTCAGACCAAAGGGCATCACAGTAAATTCATAGTGACCATACTTTGTCTTAAAAGCAGTCTTCTCTATACTATTCTCATGCATACGGATCTGGTGGTACTCAGAGGCTAAGTCAAGTTTAGTAAAGAGCTTACTACCACACAACTGCTCGAACATTTCATCGATACGTGGCAACGGGTGTTGGTTTCTTATAGTCAATTTGTTTAGAGCGCGATAGTCAATACACAACCGCCAACCACCGTCCTTCTTGGGGACAAAAAGGATGGGAGCACCGTAAGGACTAGAGCTGGGCCTGATGTACCCTCGTTCCAGCAACTCCTGCAGCTGTGCCCTAAGCTCAGCAAGCTGAGCTCCCGACAGCGGGTAAATGCGGGAGGCAGGAGGTCGAGCACCAGGTTCCAGGTGGATTTCGTGGTCTCCGACTCGAGGTGGTGGAAGACTGTCAGGCAAGCCTGATAGGACATCCGAGAACTCCTGCAACAAGTCCTCCAACCCCGGCTGGGCATGTATTGGTTCAGAATCCCGTTGTACAGGTTTCAACTTGAGCACGTACAATTCTGTCAAATCAGAAGCAAAACTATCCAACTCTAAGGCAGAAATCACATATTTAGGCACATCAGAACGCTGACTACCCACCAAAACATGTGTGCTTTCACCATCAACAAGACAAACAGTGTTCAAGCGCCAGTTTACACATGGATAAAACGCTGTCAACCAGGGCTTTCCTAACACAACATCATAGGTATGCTGTAGCGCTCAGCGGAATTCGAACCCGGGACTGTCGCCCGGCGTGGGATTGTGCTCTCTACCCAAAAGAGCAACCACGTGTTCGGAGTACGGAGAGGGGAATTCTCTCGGATATTAACCGATCGAGCCGGGGACGCATTCCGCGCGTTACATCTCCCCCCCCTTAAGAGGAAACCCCCCGCTTAGGAGTTGGGCACCTCGGATTAGGTAGGCTCTGTGTCAACTCTGCGATCCACAGGAGCTCGGCTCTTCTGGCCTCTACCCGATTGGGAGAAAGAGACGCCCCACCCGATCGGGAGGAGAGAAACCACTCGTCGATACCAAATGTGGCGCTCAGCGGAATTCGGACGTAACGCGCGGAATGCGTCCCCGTCCGAATCGAGTTCATATACGAGGTCTAATTCGATCTCGTACGTCCGATCACGTGCAGCGCCTCTTTTAGGTTTCGATTCCGATCTGAAACCACTGTGGCAGGGCACGCCAGGCGAAGGTCCTGGGTTCGATTCCGCTGAGCGCTACAAGTGGTATCGGCGATTGGTTTCTGTCCTCGTTTTCGGGTGGGGCGTCCTCTCCCTTCCTACTCTCGGTAGAGGCCAAAAGAGCCGCGTTCTGGTAGAGCACATGGATGCCACAGGACCTACCTATCCGAGGTGCCCAACTCCAAAGCGGGGGGCTTCCTCTTAAGGGGGGAGGGATGTAACGCGCGGAATGCGTCCCCGTCCGAATCGAGTTCATATACGAGGTCTAATTCGATCTCGTACGTCCGATCACGTGCAGCGCCTCTTTTAGGTTTCGATTCCGATCTGAAACCACTGTGGCAGGGCACGCCAGGCGAAGGTCCTGGGTTCGATTCCGCTGAGCGCTACATATGCAGCTCTGTAGGCAAACAATCCACTCGGAACTGAAACGACCCCACAGACAAGTCAACTGCACACACCTGATCAGTTACACTGGCAGGACGAGTTCCTCTCATATACGTCTGAATCGTCTAGAAACTTCTCGAAAACATCTGAATCTTCTCATAAATTCTAGAGGAAACATGATAAGAGGACTTGTCATAATCTTCTCACGAATTTTGAGAACTTTTCAGAAGATCTCGAGATCTTACCATATTCTTCCCAAGGCATCTTGTCCAGTTCTTAAGTCCTCACTCTTCTCATATACTTCCATCTCGAGTATAAGAAATTATGAGCGTTTTCAGCGCATATGTCGCCTTTTAAGAAGTTTCCCAGACCTGAATCCGACGTTTATAAGACATCTCAAAACCACTTAGAAGTCGAGGTTCGGGACGATCGTGACGTAAATGAGATGTTATTGGAAGAGTATGGGAAGAGTATGAGATGTACCATGAACGGAATCAGCAGTATATTAGAAGTTCTGGGACTTATGAGAAGTTATGAGAACATTGCATGAAGTGTACAGTATTCGTATCAGACGTTATCAGAAGACAAGAGATGTTGACAAGATGTATGGGAAGTGTGTCAGACCTTATGGGCTTTGCATGGGAAGTGTATAGGAACTATTGTTAAGAACTTGAGTGTTGCAGCAGAAGACATGAGATGTTCACAAGATGTCTGGGAAGTTTGTAGGAACTTTTGTGAAGAACATGAGTTTGGCTCCAGAAGACATGAGATGTTCACATGATGTCTGGGAAGTTTGTAGGAACTTTTGTGAAGAACATGAGTTTGGCTTCAGATGACATGAGATGTTCACAAGATGTATGGGAAGTGTGTCAGACCTTATGGGCTTGGCATGGGAAGTGTATAGGAACATTTGTGAAGTACTTAAGGGTTGCACCAGAAGACATGAGATGTTGACAAGATGTATGGGAAGTCTGTCAGACCGTATGGGATCAGCATGGGAAGTGTATAGGAACTATTGTTAAGAACTTGAGTGTTGCAACAGAAGACATGAAATGTTCGCAAGATGTATGGGGAGTTTATAGGAACTATTGTGATTACCTTGGCTTATAGGAACTATTGTAATTACCTTGGCTCTACCATCAGCGAGGTTCACTGTCAACAACGAGTTGAGAGGCATAGTGGGTAAAACAAGAGCATGCATAAACTCTTCACTCACAAAATTAGCTGTAGCACCACTATCCAATAGCACCCTACATGCAACACCCTGCACCAATCCCTCAAACTGGATACACGTATGTGACAAGTCAGGAGTCGCTACAGTAAAATCTGCTCTCATCTGTGCAATATGATGAAGGGGCTGGTAGGTGAGTTTACTAGGTACAGCTACAAGCCTAGTAATGACAGACACCTCAACCATGTCCCGCCCGAAAACACTCTTGACAGTGGGAGGCGCCTGAATCGCAGTAGATTCTCCCCATAACTGCAGTAGAGATGTCCAAGGGATAACGATGGTCGCATGGCGTTGCTCTTGCAGTTCTGGCCCTACAGCCTCCCCACCTGTGGACCTGGGGCAAAGCAGTGTTACCCTATCCCCGGGAAGGGCCCGTGTAATCACTCTTTCCCAAGCCATGGGAGCAGCTTCAGAACTCAAAAAAACAACCAACTCATGGGATCCACCAACATGCGTCTCTCTACCCTCACACTGCTCACAAGCAGGGGTGATCAGCCCAAAAGGGGTTTCAGACACACGCAAGCGTTGCCAACTCATCACATGAGTCACAACACTCTCAGAAAAGGTGCGTAGGTAGGTAACAAACTCGTCAAACGCGGGAAGAACCGGGATCCCTGTTTGAATCTCCATGGTACCAACACCTGTCACACCCCACAGCCACACCTATTAGGCAGCCGTTTTGTTTTTTACTTTTCTCATTTCAGGGTGTAAGACCCAGCATGCATCGACATTATGTCCGGGCTTGCCGCAATGGGGGCAGGTAGGCTTATTAGCCTCCTTAGCCGGGGGAGAAGGTGTGGGTTTGGTCTGGGATCCTCCGGAGGGAAACCCCTTCTGCCCGCCACCCTAAGGAGGGACACTTGCATGCAGATCAGATACTGCAACTGCAAGTGTGAACACCTCTTCCAGCGTCTGCGGACGCTGCACCGTAATCGCCCTGCGCAGGTCATCCCGACACCCACGCTTAAACACAAACATTAACATCGCATCTGACATGCAGTCAGGTGCTTTGGCCCTACACGCATTGAAATGCGCAACATACTCCCTCATGGACCGTTTTCCTTGTCTCATGACAAGAAAAGGCTCAAAGTAAGTATCCGTCAGCTCCACTGGTCGGACGGCCTCCTGTAAAGCCTGCATGTATGCGTGGAACGTTGCCCATTCCACGGCTTGCCCTTTAGCTGCCAATTGAGTCCGTGAGACGAGCCAATCAAGAGCCTTGCCCCGTAGGAACATACTGGCCATATCAACGGCTACGTCTCCTGACAGATCTACACGATTCGCACGTAAGTACGTACGCACTTGCAGAAAATGGGCATCCAACATGTCAGGATCTCCATAATACAACATGGGTTCAGGAAACTTGGTCTTCACAGCCGAGATGGGAACTTCCCTCAAGGTGGGGTCCGGAACCACAGGAGACGGTGCTGGAAAGACCATTCCACGCGAGCGCATCTCTGCTAGAAGAGATGCATCACTTAGACGGCTTGCATCTTGCACCACAGCACTGCCTGGGCGGCTCTCCGCCTCCTCATCAGTGGTGTCGTAAGTGGCTCCCGGGTCAAAGCCCCGAGCCAGCATCGACTCGTATAAAGGTTTGGAAACAAAAGTAGACACATCTACACGCTCAGGATCAACAAAATTCGGCCCTGAAGTAGGGATTCCAGCAGGAACCATCTGCTTCCTAGGCGTCGTAAAACTGACCCGCTTGCGCGGGGCCCCTGTCCTGGTTCGTCTCATCACAAACGCACCTAAGCCAAAGAAACAACAAGATCAAGCGACAACTATGTCGCCGATACCAGTGTTATGGCAATCAGCGGAAGAGTATTTGACTGAGGCAAAGAGATCCGTTCATGAAGACGAAGATAGCGACTGATTACAATACGTGAAGTTCTCGTCTTAAATGCGACGCAGAGCGGCCAATTATAGAATGTACGCGTTCCAAGTATATATGAAAACCAGAGAGAACTGTACGGGATCTCCCCATGCACGCATATGAAGTACAAGGTAATGGTTGTCTTTACAGTCACTGCGCGCAAGGTTGGATGGCAAGTATGCTGAGGCTGAGTTATCTCTGAAGCACCGGATCATCTTCAAAAGACGATTTAAGACAGAAAAGGACATGATTTGATTAAACATTCTGCCCCTTAGGGCAGATATGTACCCCAATAATAGTGGGCCCAGCAAGGCCCATTTTGCCCTGCACCTGCCTGCCAAATCAGGCTAGGGAAGGACCTTGCAATAGGACCCTTCCCGTGCATTTGAGCGACATTTGTGGCGGTACCTTCTCGGTTAACTTTGTAAAGTAGCTGGAATTATTGTGGAGTGCAAATTCATCTACGATATTACCTATGCTGTGCAGTTCGGGATCGCCAAAGCCGGCGTCTCTTGGATGCCAGCAGGGCGGGGAAATCAGCACTGCGGACGCTGGAGATGCAAAGACAGGCACGGCCGAAGCAGGCGCAAGCACAACAGGCTTGGCCAAAGTGAGCACAGTCGGAATAGGTGCAAACTCAGCAGCTGGCCATAATCACGCAGAACATGGAGCAGGTCGGAAGAAAAAGTCCGGAAGGGGTTTTTGCGTACGGTTATGGGGGTTTCTTGAAAAGTTTAATGGGTTTGACATGTTGGCTGCCCTTTCCACAGCTGTCGTTTTGTCTGTGCTGACTTATTATTTGCAAACTCAGATGGACGGCGAGGAGAAGATTATACATGCGAATGTTTTGCAAGATATGGCCCAGCATGGTCAGGTGTGGGGGATTTGTCCAGATTGGAAACTTTCCCAGGGGGGTGCACGATGGCAGATGTCATGCAACGCCAGTAATGCCGGGAACATCTTGTCGGAAGGTCAGTTTGTGATTCAGGACCTTAACAAATTCCTGGCGTCAGGGGTTCGCAACATGAAGGTTTTGAATGACTTTGGCCATCCTGTGGGAATTGCCGCTTGTCAGGAGCCTTCCAATCCCACGTGCACCGACGTCACATGGGTATTCCAGGTCGGGGGTCTGTATATGGACAGGTTGTCGTATGGGACCCTGCCATCAACGGTGGAGGAGTTCAAGGCGGAAGGGATTCCCGTTATAATCACCCCCCATACTTACCGTCCTAATGCCTGTAATGGTGGAGGCCCTTGGGTGCTGACAGATGTACGGCAGCTTGACTATCCCGACAGACTCGTGTTCGGACTGAATGCAACTAAAATAACTGCCCCAGGTGGCAGAGTGGGCGCTCGGGTGGATGTCCTTGTGAAACTTTGCAGTGCGGAAGGCGCCACTGAAATTCGCCAGGGCTACTGGCTTCGATTTGCCAACAACACACAGCACAGTGGGGCTTTTTCTTGTATCTCTGAGACCTTCTCTGGCAGCAAAGACACCATTAAGGGACAAAGCATGTTGCTTAGTCAGGACGTACTGATAGACAGTATCTCAGGTTACACCTGCTAGCATGCTGGGACTGGGTATCCGACAGAGACTCATACGACAAGCTGGCCTTCAGTGTGGAAGGCCTCATTTAAGTGGGACATTTTAGTTGCAACATACACTGGCCTCTTGGCAAGCACAATCACAGCGGTGGCCGTGACCGTGGGATGGTTGATAGTCGTGTTCTTTGAAACCTTCATTCCGTGGCTTTTTGGCATGAAAGGCAATCGCAAGCGGCCCCACATATTGCGGCAGCTGTTCCTGAGGTCCTTCCGAGGATGCAATAAAGGGAAGGGGAAGGTCCCAGGACCCGCTTGGGGCGCCCGTAGAGCTAGAGGGGCCAGTACTTGTGCGAGGGGGGTTCGAATTAGTGAAGGAAGGAGGTTTGAGGCCGGGCATCTGGCCTTCAGTGTAGACCGCGGGGCCACAGGGGAGCTGCGAGAAGTTGTAGTTCTCTGGCACAGGCAATTCCATCGTCCGGGGACACCAGGCTTGCATGCCCAGGGGACTGCAAGCTGCTCCCCCACGGCCCGGAGCCTGCAGGGCAGGAGGGATAGCTATCCCCTCCCCCCCCCCCCCCCACCCGCGGACTCAAAGAGCGTCACATGCAAGAGTCTGCAAGCTAATGTAAAATTGCTATTGCGCATGGCCTCGGCTTGCACGCTCTTGCGTGTGACATTGCTTGAGCCCGGTGCAAGTGCGCTAACACATGGTGCGAGAAATTAGAGACAAGACAATGTGTCTGTGCTTGCAGAGTATTCCGAGAGACGTTCTGATTTCATAACAATTATATATTCATAATAGAGTGTAGCTCTTTGGGGGGGGGGGTGTGGTAAGTTGGAGGGGAGTCATTTTACACACAGAATGTTTATAGCAAGTATGTTCAAACCCAGGCTCACATGTGGGGTTAAGGTGGCACAGGATGTGCGTGCTAACCTCCCCCCTCCCCACCCCTTCTCCTTTTTATCCCCCCCCCCTCCGAAAACCGGAAAAACAGAAGGAAAAGAATGTCTGTGCACGCTCATGCAACAGGGGCTCAAGTCAAATTTGAGTGCCCCAGCATGTGAGATGCTGGACCCCGGGTCTTGAACAGTTCAGGTCGGCAGATTCAGCACACGACGGAGTCTGTCTATGCAACGTACCTGTGGCTTTAGTGTGCCTGTTGTCTTACCTATAAACGTATGCGCCTCTTAACTGTCTGACTGTACAGTGCTAACAGGGTGTCCATTTGGGATCTCCCCATAATCTTGATAGCGAGAATGCATTGAGCCCCTGTATGGGTAGGTTACCCAATGGCCTTTTATGTCTGTATGCGTCTGTTGGCTGACTGCTGATACAGCGCTGAGAGGAGGCGTTCGTTTGGGACCTCCCCCTGATCACGATAGCCGAATGCGTTGGAGCCCCTGTCTGAGTGGGTTACTTGACAGCTTTCTTGTCTGTTATCCTACTGTTTGTCTGGGGGTACTTCGATGAGAGGGGGTGTCCGTTTGGGAACTCCCCCTGATCGCGATAGCCGAATGCGTTTGAGCCCCTGTCTGTGTGGGTAACGTTACCCGTTGGCTTTCTTGTCTGTATTTCTGCTGTCTGTCTGGCGGTACAGCGATGAGAGGGGTTGTCCGTTCGGGATCTCTGTCTAAAATCAGAATGCAATGGAGCACCTGGCAGGGTCGGTTAGCCCATGGCCGCCATTCTTGCTATGCCCTCCAGGCCCTCCCTGCATATTTGCATATCCTGCGATGTGCACGACTCCACACCGATCCATCGCTCCATATGGATGCATGCAGGTCTCTAAAAGGACTTGGTTTGCGCAGACTGGCGGTCTACAGTGGCAGGATCAGACAGGCTGACTTAAATGACCAAGCTGAACTACTGCCTCATTCTTGTCCTGGACTTTCACCAAAGTTGACAAGCGCAACACCTTGTAAATGTCCGGCTAGTATATATACCGTAAGTACAAGAATCAGCGAGTACGACTGCTAGAATGTGAGGCACAAATCCCCAGCTGCACAAACCAGGCGGACCTAGAAAATATGACAAAACCACAGGTGTTCTCCCTGCAAGAGGCGAGCACCCGACATTGCTCATCCACCCCTTGCTCCCTGTGCACCTGTGGTTTCCCTGTATCTCTCCGCAAACCCCCTCACTTCGCCCCATCTCTCACTCCCTTCCCCCCTCTTGTTCTTGAACACCTGCTTGACCCTGTGGTTTTAACCATCTCCCTCTCCCCCTTGACATATCTCTATCCTCTGCCCCATAACTGTCAGCGAAACTGGTAGCCCCTCCATCTCCTCTTTGAGGCAATGTAAAAATCTTCTTCAATTTGACCATGTCAGCGCCGCTTGTATATGCAAGGTTTCAAATCCGGCCAAGAGGTATCCACCGCTCCAGGAGGGCACACTGCTTTTTTCTTCTGCAAGATGAAGGTGACAAACATGCGGTTGTTGGTGTTCTGCTGCCTCAGTTCGAATCCCAGCCGCTTCAGAGCAGCGACGAACGGCCCAAACTTTTCCTCACCGTCCTCTGCAGCAAAGCGGCTCCTTACTTCGGCCACCCAAAGCCTCCCACGCTTCTTCAACACCCTGCAACCCATCTCCGAGTTTTTCCCACCATTTTCACCAAACAAAAAAAAAAAAAAAAAAAAAAAAAAAAAAAAAAAACCACAGTGACACATGAACAGAAAGGCCGTTTCCACAAGCCTCTTTATTTGGAGCAATCTTCCCTGGTCTTATCTTGAGAGGGAGACCTCTGGTCTCTCTGAAAACAGGTTTCCATTACGCCTTGCCAGTTACGACTCCACCATGACCAGCACATGCCCTGGACCCACAGAAGACCCTGCTCCTGCTCATACACATCTTCTGTACCCTCCAAATCAGGAGGTCCCTGAGCCAGACTCCCCTCGTGCAACTCCAAAAGCTTCAACTCATTGCGTTGACAATGCACCATTTGTATTGCACATCCAGTCACCTCCTCACTTCAACATCCTATCTGCACGCACACCCGCCCCCGCCCGCGCGCGCGCACGCGCGCGCACACACACACACACACACACACACACACACACACACACACACACACACACACACACACACACACACACACACACACACACCAGCGCGCACACACGCGCGCGCTGGCTCTCGGCCATTGGCATAACTGAGAAAGCTAGCATCCTCTTGCAGCAGCATGCCTGCATGTTAAAGAGGAGATTGTGCCCTTTTGTTTGTTTGTTTGGGGGGGGGGGGGGGATCTGCGCAGGCGTTGGGAGACGTACCGGGCAGCCTCGGCCAGGAAGGAGGGGTAGTCAGTGCCCATCAACGCCAGACAGAACACTGCAATATCCACGCTCCCAGTCTCTGCACCAAAAAACACACACCCCCACAATCAGCGCAATACAATTCATGTCCAGTGCATGTGTCCACATACACTGTGAGGAATTTCCCCCTTTCTGCTAAGAGGTCCAAAAACTTGCATATCCCCGACATTGAGCTCTCATCTTGTGGCGCCTACAGGTTCTTTACGTAAAATGTGTTAAGGACACGACATATCACAATCGCACTTGCTGCGGCAACCCGTAGTGATACAAATGCAACTGTTGATCACCACCATTGCCACCATGATGCCACAGGTACTGCAAACACTGTGTAAGCATGCGCATGTGTGTGTGTGTGTGTGTGTGTGTGTGTGTGTGTGTGTGTGTGTGTGTGTGTGTGTGTGTGCGTGTGCGCGTGTGTGTGTGTGTGTGTGTGTGTGTGTGTGTGTGTGTGTGTGTGTGTGTGTGTGTGTGTGTGTGTGTGGCGTGCCCGTGTGCATTAAGTGCGCGTGTATATGTGATGTTCCACCCGCATGCATCCAGCTCCTCAGGCCTGCCAGTGCTAAGATACATGGATGCGCTCCAAATGACACAAACTCATGACTACAGGACTTCCAGGCATCATAGATTCATCGCTCTCACGCGCGCGCGCGCGCGCGCGCACACACACACACACACACACACACACACACACACACACACACACACACACACACACACACACACACACACACACACACACACACACAGGCACGCACGCCCGCAAGGCAAAGGGGGTCACAGAGGACGAAGAGGTTCACCTAGAGGGGTGTCGGCCATGTTACATGCGATCACGCCTGGGGCAGCTGCCACAAGGTCCAGGCAGTGTACCTTCTGCGGTACATTAGCCGCCAGGCGCGCATCCCCGCATCCGAAGTCTGCAACTTGGAGTCGCGGGTCCTGTCCCTTGAGCCAGGCTATGGCGGCATCCACTGGTTGCTGAGGCCAGCTCAGGGTTTGGCTCTGGAAACCCTGCAGAGCAGCCCAGAGTTGTCTCAGAAACCCCTTATCCTACATCTATCATAAGGAAAGAGGGCTCATTCTCCCTTCTGTCGGATGCATATCTGCCACTCGCATTTATACCAAGGTAATAGGATCACGACACAAAGCCGATGGAACGCAGCTAAGAACAGAATGGGAAGTTGCTGTGATGGTCTTCACACGGCTAAAGGTCCATGCGGTGAACTTTGCAAAGCATGGCTGGGGGTCGCTTTGCCTTACTTTGCAGACTGGGTCTACCTTTCGATTAAAAAGTCGGGATTGCAAACAGGGCCAAAAGCGTCAATCTTTGAGGTATGCCTAGGTCACTCCCAAAAGGGCTTTGACCTAGATTCTCCGGTTGCTGTTCAGCGTCTAATTTCTCCGAAGCATTCTTTCAACATCACCACGTAGTTCAATATTTCCCCAGACTACATTGCAAACATGTTACAGCCCCCCTCCAAAGTTCAAATCCACCGACTTTGGCCTTCCCAGGGGATTCAAGGGGAAGTCAAACAGCTTCATTCCTTCCCTCCCCCCTCCCCCCCCCCCCCAAGTTTACCGTGTTCTCCTGTTTCTCCATCCACCCTCGATATCGCAGACGCCACGACAATGCGTGCCACCAATACCAGAGGATCAATCAAAAACCCTATCTTGATGTGCATCGCATCGGTATGTTTTCTGGGGAGGCATGAATCCACTGTATCCATCCAGGAAATCATCTTCCACACCCTCAAACAGAACCAATGATCATTGAGAGCTTCAGATATGGTGAGATGTGGTGAGGACCTGTCTGGCGTACTCATAAAGAAGATTCTCAGTCCTGAAACTTCAAACAGGTTGGGATGCGCATAGATCTCTCTCACACCATTCTTATTGATCTGAAGGCAAGCACCTTGTGATACTCTTCAAACAGCTGTGGCTGCTCCTGCATGAGGCGGTAAGCCGACGCTCCGTCCGTCGTGTACAGCTGCTCATTGAGGTATCTGAAGAAGCTGCCCTGAAGCTTGCGGGACAGCTGTCCCGCCAGTCCTGGCCCATCGCTGACCCGGCTTGCCCTGCCTGCTTCCGCTCCACTGAGCTTTGATCCTGGACGAACCTGTTGACTATTCGGCACCCCATTTGTGCCATTTTTAGGCTCCCCGGTGCGGGACGGCTTGCCAATTTTGGCAGCAGCAGCATCAGAAGCGCCCCCTTGCCTTGTTGCATTCGTCGCGGCGACTCGAGCGCTCTGCGCATCCTTTGGATGGGATCTGTTGCCTAAGCTGGCATCCTGAGCACTCCCCTCTGCCTGCTCAGGGACTGCTCTCACGCAGCTGGGAGCTGACGACGAGGCTGTACCGTGCGGTTGGAGCGGTACAGACAATGTACTGCAGGCTGGCTGGACGCAGCGTTGCAGGATCTGCGCCCGTTGCAACAGCTTGCTGGAAGGGGCTTGCTGGTGCCCAGGTACCCTCTCAGGCGGTCCCCCGGGCCGGCCTGATACGTCACCAGTCACAGAGCTCTTTCCTCTCGAGCTGCAAGCTTCGCGAGATACAGCATCCCTCCTAGGATGTTCTGTAAGCTGGGGATGAGGGACACTGCCTTTGTGGCGTGATGCAGTGCCAGAAGAGCATGCAATTTCGGCACTCGCTGCTGACTGCTTCCGAGGGCGTTTCCGTTCCCTCC
Organism: Botryococcus braunii; assembly: GCA_002005505.1. Lineage (NCBI taxonomy): Eukaryota > Viridiplantae > Chlorophyta > Trebouxiophyceae > Botryococcus > Botryococcus braunii. Next base: position 97,600 of record KV908609.1, on the reverse strand, counting down.
GGCTCAGCTTACTGCCCTCAAAGGCCCCAGGGGATGTTTTGGCACTGGCCAATGCTTCTGCCTTATCCTGCTTCTTCTCACTTCCTACTTGAATGTCCCCATAATTCCTGGGAACATCTTGAACGACCTGCTCTTCCCTGCCCATGCCCCTGTGGCTTCTTTGCTTTTGTGTCCGACTGCTTTGACCTTGTAGCACTTTGACTCCTGCAGAAAGCACCCCAGTATCCAGCATGGTCCCTGGGGACTCGCGATCCCTATTCCTGCTTGCCTTCTTCGCCTTCTTCCTTGCTTGGCCTGCAGCGGCTGCCATTGCAATGTTGTGATCTCCTCCACTCTGCTGTCGATGAGACTCCCCATCTGCAGCACATACCATCAGACATTCCACGTCGGCATGGCTCACCGACCGTCCAAGGCTGTTGGTGAACAGACAGATAATGATGGATATGCAGTGGTACCACAGAGATAGCGAGATAGACAGGGAGCTACACACATATCAGTTCCACGTAAATAGAAATAGACTACGATAGATAAACATTTTACACATAGAAAGTGATAGTAAGTGAAAGAGGGTAATGCAGAGTACATTGTTTCCACATGCATGTGGATAAATAGTCAGAGAGTGAGTGAACACTTCACTGGTTTCAGGGTAGATGCCGGTCCTTAGTTTTGCTGCCTTGCTGACAAACCGTATCACAGGGTCTTACTGTGTCTGCAGAATGGAGGTAAGCCTGTGAGGCTCTCAAAACATTCACAAATTTGCCCTATCAAACTTTTGCCCAAATTTGCCCTCTCAAACTTTTGCCCTCTCAAACAGATTTGCCCTCTCAAAACATTCACAAAATTTCAGGCCAAAAACAGGAATACAGGGTTAAATACACATTATTCTACCTGAGTCACCTCGTCGCAGGCCAGACAGCCCTACATTTTATCCTCAAGACCTGGCAGGTGTGCACACACCGAGACTGGGAAGAACGTGCATGGTTCTCTACCTTGCACTGCACCTGTGTGTTTTGTTGATCCTGATGTTGATGACTGCATTTCTCTCCCAAAACTGATCGCACCTTCCTCAAATCCACCATCTCTTTCTTTGCTTCGCTCGCGTTTTTTGTTGGACTGTCGAATCTGCGGAAGTGCAGACGGTTGGGCATCCAAATTTGCCTCGGCGCTCCTAAGAGCCTGGCTTCGTGCCGCCGGACTGCCTCGAACTTTCTTTGCCAAGTGTGTCCTAGCTTTCTCAAATTCTTTTTCTACTTCAATACTCCTTTCTTGAACATCATAATCTGGCCCCTGAAAATGGCACTACATTAGTAGGTTGCTACACACCGGCTAGCCCCAACGGTATTCAAACATCAGTTGTGCTCCGTTCTTATTCCAAGTGAGAATTCGTTAAAGCCTACATAGGTGAGTGCCCCATACTTCCTGCTTTTGGGATGTGCTGTTATCACTTGTACCATTTAAGGCCTGAAAATCCCCTACACCCGCACCACAACAATAAAAGCACTTCAGGTCGTGAGGTGGTCTTCTTACATGCATATGCACCTCCTGATGTTTACCTGCAAAAACATCTAGAGACTTTAATTTTACAACCCCCTTAACCATGGCTTCTAATTGCTTCCGGGCATGCTGCCGGCTCCGTTTCCGCTTTCCCAAGAAGGCAGCAGGCATTGATGGATAGCCAGCCTCCGACAAGTTCATTTCAAGGTGAAAGATAAGCGCTTATTACCAAAGATTTTGCATATGAATCTCCCAACAAGAACTTCGACACACAACTTACGCCGTGGGAGGATGCGCTCTGATCAGATCACGAGCCACCAAGGTTTCTCCATACAGAACAGTTTTAAGCTTGATCAAGCTCAATCATGGAATTTTGCTCAAAAATCTAGCCTTCGCAATAACAAGTATTGTTAATATAATAAAGTTATATTAAAATGGCATTGAAACGTGATGACTCGTACCGTACGAGTTCCTGTGTACCCTCCAATTGTACCACACTTTAATAACACTAAGCCCCCTCGTTTGCAGCTAACAATGCAGCGGAAAATTTTGAAACATTAGAATTAAACTGTAAGAGTCATGAAATCTTGTAAATACCGCGGGCCTTGTAGGAGTAATGGCTGCTTAATTTGACTTGTTTGCTGCGTTGCCTGCTTCGAGTGGGTTACCAAAGCAAAATTTGCAAGGACCCGTTGACGTCCCTTTCTCTAACTTACCAAGAATGGAGGTTGACCCACATTTAACTGCAAGGAATTTCTGGGGCAGAAATCTTGAACGTCATTCCTTTAATGGGTTGCACAGATCGCGGCTTTTGGCGATGCGCCTCGGACATGATGCAAATCATCAGAGTGTTGGTGCCGCCTACTTATACGAGAGTTTTTCTTTCTAATGTTTGACGCATATTAATGAATTTCATTGTTTGAAGCCGTGGTATTTGAGGCGCGCATGTTGTTACCTCAGGCGCGATGTCGCGCTTCAATTGGATTGTCAACTAAGGGGGTATGGTGTTAGTCTAACAAATGAAGACACAGAACGAATCATATTTGAGGCCCTAAAATATAGAGGGCCTGCCGGGTCGTAAAGGTATGCCCTCCCGGTCCATTGTTATTTCAAGTGGTCGCTGCTTTTATTCCCGCATCTTGCAGGTATTTCAGGAATTAGCTTGCACTTTGATTTTTGACTTTGCCAGTTTCTTTCGTGACATTGGGGGATTTCATGTGCAGGTTTTTACAGAACTATGTGGTGCCCTGCTCCTATCTGAGGTGTGATTCCTGCAGAGGGCCCTGAAGTAAGCAACTGTGAAATCGTTCAGACCTGGACTGATTTACTGAAGGGTGGTTCAAGGTGGCAGCTTTGAACTTAGAATGTTGCATATCAAAACAAATTGTTCAGTGGATCTTTGTAAATGTGGAGGTTAACATTTGACAACATGTCCTATAAATATACCTAGGTGTTAGCGCTGTGTCCTGCCAGATCATCGGGGTATCCTGCACCACGCCTAAATCTAATCTCCAACTGGAGTGCTGAGAAGAGGGGGGGGGGGGGCATGCTCTCGTCACTTTGAATATGGCATGTATTGTTTGTTGGTCCAACAGGTTGCCAGTTCGTTCTCACTGGAAGTTGGGGCTTGCAGTGGCGGCGTAAGTTTACGATTGCACGACCTAGCGCGGTTGTCGGTTCTCGTTAAAGCCTGCCTTGAGACTGATGGACAAGTTCGTTAGCGCCCTGCATTGAGTCTTTTGCGGGAGCCCCCAACTACGTAGAGCTCGTGCACATTGTAGCACCAGTGGGAAAGTTGATCTGAAGCTTGCAAAGAGCGACAAGTTTGAAGTTTTGGCCTCTTTTCCATGCTAACAAAACATATGCACAACACTTATCAACACATACCCACCTTATTTATATACAATTACTGGCTTTGTACATTGAAGATTTCCTTGACCTCAGTACGTGTGAATGCTCTTCCAGGAAATTGCTTGTATAAGGCAATACAACATTATTTTGGTGTTTTAAGCCCCTTCACGGTCTCAAATTTGAGGTACTTGTCGTGCATACTTTTCTTAAAAATCATTGCTCAGCACAAATGTAGCCAGCACGTTCCCCGTCCCAATGAGAAGAAACATAGAAGAGTTGCATGGTCTGGTTGGGCGTTTAAGTTGCATTCAATCTGAGCACCAGCGGATTTGTCTGCTTGGCATCCTGTGAGTCAGTGTATCAGTCTTTTGTCTTCTGTATTGGTAAGATGTTGTGGAAGGTGGGCTTCTCTGCACCTACACATTTCTTATGGAGGTCCAACTGAATCTTGATTCGTACATTGCTCTGGCCAAAATATGGCACATCTTTGGCACAAAATTGTATGATTTGATGCAGGACATCGTGATTTTCAGTCTTAGAAGTTTAGGGAGTTGTCCTTCCCCTTGTGCTTAAAAGGCAACATAGATTCCTCGTCTGGGGTACTGCCAATGTGATTGCATTGAAGTAGTTGTCGATTGTAGTGCTTGAATGCATGAGCAATTGATTTCACTGGATAAGCTTGGCTGAGCTCCAGATTGGTGGTTTTTGACGTCCCAGCAGGGTCAGCTGGGCATCAGTAGATGAAGGCAACATGACAGCCCTGCGACCCAGATTTTTTACTTTTAACTGTAGTTTTCACAAGAGGAACCGATTAATATGAACTAAGACGGAGCACATGCACTCTACAATACATTTTGTAATGGGTAAGAAGTAGCAAGCAAAAAAGTGTAGCAAGTTGAGTTAGGTAGGTTTATGGTACAGAATCCAGGAAAGATCCGCCTATGCATATCTATTTCAGGTAGATACAGAGAAAAAGTGTAGATCTCTTGGACCGTACAGTCGGTACCGTACAATTGCTGGTCGACTCGATGTCGCGTCATCGACGATTACTCATGGCAGGACAAGCGTCTCCCCTCCATGTGACGAGACAGAACTTGAATGTCCCTTTGATTCGGAAGGTCCTCTGGGCAAAAGAACAATAACGCAGGTTGGTCTCCTGCGTCAATGTGCGTGCGCACTGTGACTGTCTTTTTCTTTGGGTGAAGTTACACGTTGTCTACGTTCCTTTTTGCGGGTGTGCTTTTGAACGGTGTGACCGGGCTGTACATTCCCAGGTGCCAGTCTTGCTGCTTTGAGGCTGTGCCATCAATGTATTCAGAAATATCTATACTATTTATTACCATTTTGCCAGTCTGCTTGCTAGGATACTGTAGTTAAGAGGCCAACGCTCGCTCCGACCTCCGCGGAACATCGAGCGCCAAGGTAAGGCGAAAACAGCCAATTTTATGCGTTGTCTCAGATCGAGGCTACCCGCACATACTTAGATACAGTTAGGCATAGGAAGAGAGCTGAGTCGGTTGCAGGGCCAATCGAGACTTTTTGCTCGGGCAATTGAGCGTTCAAGCGTGCTCGCCTAGGCTTAAGATGCCATTTACATTCTTCGGATGAATTCCTTTTTAAATAATGTAACAGGCAACACCAGTGGGTAATGTCTTCCTTTGAGTACACCAGCGTATCAATGTCCCCCGTGGTTTTTAAACATCCGCTCGTTGTGGATGTTAGAGGGAAAGTGGTCTTCGTTGTAAAACATGCACTTCAAGCGGATTTTCGCAGGCTGGTCATCAGCTCGAAGCTATGCTGAGACCTTCAAGAACTTTTAGGCTTCTTCAGGGACTGGTTTGGCCGGCGAGTCCTGACCGTGACTTCTCACCCACAAACGCAGCTAACAAAAGCCAAATATTCTTTAACCCGATCACAACAGTGTTTGATCACACAGACTTGCTCTTGTAAGGTCCTTGCTCGATTTTGCGTTACAAAGGTGTCGTTCTGCATCACCTTGAACATAATCTAGGCATCTGGCCTTTTGCGCGGGGTTTTCAGGATTGTCATCTGGAAGAATCATTCGTGCTCAGTGCTTACACAGAAAAGGTCGAGCTTGGTCAGAGACCACCTCGTTGTAAAACCTTGTATTTACCGATAGGTTAGACGCCGGTTATGTCCGTGGCCGCTCGTTGTTGTGTTGCTGTATCACAACCGTTGTGACCAGTTCGTTGTTATGCCAGAACTATTTCTGCTGTCTTAAAGCTGCAGTTGATCCGTGCCGTGTTTGGTTTCAACTCCCGCTACTGCGCGTTGCGACCGAGGACCGTTTGAAGGTTGAAGCGTGTCTGGTGGGTACGCAGGACCTCGCACCGCAGGCCGTTCTACATTAAGGTTTTCCACGTGGTTGGGCCGTTAACGTCAGCTTGGCAACATGCCAATGCCAACGCACATCAATGGCAAGCCGGTGCGGACAGGAGCATGGACATCACAAGAAGACAAGCTCCTCTCTGAGTGGCAAGCCAAGTTGGGCAACAGGTGTGGCCTTCACGAAACTTCTTGCTAGGTTTACGTTGTGCGCATTAGGATATCCTTGATCACTGACGACAGCATACTCTGCTTAAGATCAGCAATAAAGCAGACTCGCTTGCTCCTGACTCTTCCCAAGGAAACGTCAGCCCCAAAGATAGAGTTTTCCAAGTGTCATCTATTCAGCCTGATGCAAGACTGGCCAGGCTTTGGACCTCAAATGAGATTTCTGCCCAGCATTGGGCCCCCGCAATTCTTCGTCCTCGGCTTCCCACAATTCTTTGTCATCGGCCTAGCCCACGTCCCCCGCCCCGCCGCCCTCCCCCCCTCCCCCCCCCGGGCCGCAAGCACGGCCAACACACACACACACACACACACACACACACACACACACACACACACACACACACACACACAGTGTTCAACACAATGCAGATCGAGGACCTCACTCTTTGCATTTTTTATTTGTTTTCTTCTTCTTCAAGAGTCAGATATGGTTCTGCCTCCACCCCGCTGACCCTGTCTTCTTTTCTCCTGCTCCACCGCCTGGGGTTGGGGTGGGGTTGTGTGCTTTGTTTCGGATCCGTCTTCCTCTTTTCCCTCTGTCATGCATGTTCTTAGGGACCTTGAGGACCGACTGACGTCTGGGCATGTGACCTGGCAGGTGGTCTGCTGTGGCTAAGAAGATTCCCGGAAGGACCGGCCAGCAATGTGCACAACGGTGGCGCCATAAGGTACCTTGCATTGTGCCGCTCATGGTACATTGTAGTGTACTCCTCATGATTCTCATCTCAGAATGACCTTTCAGTAAACAAGAGACAACCTGCTTTTGTGCTTTGGGCAATATCAGATGTATCGCTATCACCTTAGCTGTTACCTTTAAGTTGCGCATTCCACGAGCTGCTCGAATCATGACAGACTCCTCTTGCAGCGCCTTTCATCCACCTGCAAAACTCCAATTGGGATGTAGACCGCCTCATGGAGTAGTATTCCTGCCTCAGTTTCGAATCAGGATTCCTCATCTGGAAATGCGTGTACCCTTGGTTTACGGGCATTTCCTTTGCCAAAGTGGGTTCGAATGTTCTATCTGAAATAGGTTCACAGGGCCCGTCATCACTCCTTGCTCCTTCAGCTTCTAGAACCCTCCTGCTACTGCTCGCGCCCTGCTGTCGAGCCCATGTCGAGAAGCGCACTTCACGCTGCCTGAAGTCCTGTCTTGACATTTGCCAAATGTGTGGTTTAACTTGAGCATTCAGAACACATTTGCAAATCACATTTGGCAAATTTGTAGGTCAGTCCAAACATTTGCCAGCCACATTAGGCAGATGCATAGGTCAATTCGAACATCCGCAACTGCAAATGTGCAGGTCAATCCGAACATTCGCAAGGAGAAGTGGACAGACGACGAAGATCGCCAGTTGATGAGGCTGTTCAAGACGTACGGCAATGCGTGGGCTGAGATAAGCCGGTGTATGAATGGAAGAACGGATCAGCAATGTATGGGGCGATGGAGGCGGCACCTGGACCCCAGCATCAAGCGGGACATATGGCAGGAGGCGGAGGATCGTGCCCTCATGCAGCAGTACGAGCTTCATGGAAGTTCATGGTCATCTATCGCAAAGAGCATCCCCGGCCGCACCGCTCAACAGTGCCGTGCCCGGTACGAAAATTCCGTTCTGGCTCATTGTGTGTACCCTTGCCTCCTTGTTCTCTGCAATCAACCGTGTCATGTGTCGGGATGAACGCGCGTGCTGTGTGTGTGTGTGTGTGTGTGTGTGTGTGTGTGTGTGTGTGTGTGTGTGTGT
>KV908609.1:52442-82442 GCA_002005505.1 Botryococcus braunii | reverse complement strand
TCTTCCTTCTGCGCATGTGCCATATCAAGTGTGCTCATTTCCCGAATGCTGCCATCACATGGCCACCATGTGACCGTGCAACAGGTTGAGGCGCAGGTCCACACTCTACATCCCATGTCCCCGACACCCCTGAACCTGCCCGACAGCATCGGCTGGCAGGTCAAGTCCCTCGAGATGCTGAATCAGCGGGCGGTACAGTGCAGTGGCATTGGGCAGTACACGTCAGGCCCGGCTAGCCCGTGGAAGGAGAACGACGAGCCAGGGAGCGATGCTTTTGGCCTGCCCAGCAGCCCTCCCCACCAGCGCTTGTCCACCCCCAGGGGCTCCCCTGCTGGCTGCCGCGACCTGTTCAGGCAACTCAGCCCCCTCGGGGCTCGTGCAGTGGAAACCCTCGCGCTTGTCCGCGACGCAAAGTCCATCTCGTCCCCTTCCAACTGTGCTCGCGTCCCCGGACTCTCCCGTTGCTCCGGCAACCGGCCCCACCTTCACGCCGTGCAGGGAGCGTAAGTGGTGCTAAGATTCGCCCGCAAGGCGATATTGGCAAGGGATTGCGTTAATCCATTTCGTGGATTTAATTTGATTATTTGATCGGAAGTCTATTTCATTGATCTTCTGTTGAAGGCCGGTTTCAAGGCAAATTAATGGAGGGCGCTTGTTTAGCGTGCGCAGCTCTGTGACTGTTCCCGCAGTTGCAGAAGGGGGCATTTTCCCGAGAGTAGTTTAGAAGGTTTTATACATGTCAGATTAATCGCGGAGGCGGCATCCTGCAAACCTAGAGGATGACGGGGTCTTGGGTTTTGACAGGGGTTTGAGTAACCTCCCCCCTCCCACCCCCCCAAATGGCCATCAGGGTCAAAAAGTCGTATTATTTGGTGAGGAGAATATCTACTTGCAGTTTAAAAGGGGTAGAAGGAGAGAAGATGCTATATCAGGGGGCCTTTAGAAAATTATGTTTTCTTCCCCTGCATCCACTTTTCTATGGCAACAAGGACAAGGAGGCAGGGTCCAGGACCGGGGCAAGCTCCATGCTTGGAAGATGTCGTTTGTAATTGGTTTTGATGTTGGAGTTTATGGGAAGTTTTGAGGTTGGAGATCAATGGAAGTTGCTTCAAGGGATGCTCCCACTGCTCTCCAAGCTAGCTAGATGGGTCTCCACCATTTCCCCTCTCCCCGCTTTTTCTCCTCTCTCATCATGATTCACGGCCTGTCGATTCCAAGACCATGCCGCGGATGAGAAGTCTAAAAATTGTGTGCCTGACAAGCGATTATGCCCTCTCCTTGTCTGAAAGAAACGGCTTCTTTAACAGCGAGCCATGTGTTTGTTGGTGCGCTGGCCAGCCGTGGAACAGGTCAGCAGAAAATTTCGTTGCATTTGATTTCGGTCCGGGTATAAAGTCCGGAAAATTTGTGCGATGCAGTGTGAGCGGCATCTGGCAAGGCCTCGCCAGTTCCCTCCCCGTGTCAGTGGCCATAGCGTTTTCGGAGTTGGAAGTTGGCTCACTCGACCATTTGTTACTGCTGCACTCCTCAGTAGTAGTTGTAGGTCATGCATAACCGTCCCAGCTAGGTCCCATCATTGCAGAGCCTTCATCAGAACGCTCCTGTAACAGCATATGTGATGACGGATCCAACTGACTTACTGTCTGTCGCTTGTGGTTCCATAAGGGGGTATCGTGCAGTAATGATCATGGCCATTCAAGGATCGGGTCGCAGTCGGTCTTCTTGTATGGGCTGCTGCAATCTTGTCACATGCACTTTGCCCCAATTGTTGTACCGGATTTCCAATGCGTGGGACAAAGATCCGCACTTTTCGTTCTTCCATGCGTGTATATGAGATATGGAATTTGCAAATTGGTGAGCGTGTGACTTATGTGCCTACCAGACGAAGGTACATTATCCAGGTCTTCATTGCCAGGTGTCCCACCACTATTCTGACCCATGGGTTCATTGATGGCGTTCTCACTGCATCCGCCTGAGCTCTCAGCATGTACCTTCATTTTCTTTTTGGAGTAAACAGGCTTCACTTGGCAGACTGTGATGCAACTCACAGCATTGTCGTGGGGAAGTTCAAGTCGTCATGTGGCTTTCCGAATGCTTGGAACGTTTTGTGTGCGGGTGCGCGCGCGCGCGCGCGTGTGTGTGTGTGTGTGTGTGTGTGTGTGTGTGTGTGTGTGTGTGTGTGTGTGTGTGTGTGTGTGTGTGTGTGAGAGAGAGAGAGAGAGAGAGAGAGAGAGATAGATAGAAGTTGATCGAGACAGATATTTCTTTGCTGCAAGTCCCGTTGAATTCTAGACCTGCTGCATGCCTCTGTATAGTAGTTCAGAGGGACATTCCCCCTTTTGCCAGGCCATGTAGTGCCATATTCACTGACACTATCCAGGGCTTTGAGTGCAAAGGGAGCAGAAGGCCAGCTCCCGCAGGGTAGTGGCCTTCGTCCCCCACCCTTCCATCCGCCCCACACCCCCCTGCTAGGGGGCAGGGGATCTACTAGGCTGTTATACGGGAGTATCATAAGACCACGGCCAGTTCATTTGCCAACCAGTTCAGGCGCACCATCTTGGTGCGTGTCCGCGCGTGCGCACGATGTGTGTGTGTGTGTGTGTGTGTTTGTGTGTGTGTGTGTGTGTGTGTGTGTGTGTGTGTGTGTGTGTGTGTGTGTGTGTGTGTGTTCTCATCCTTCCCTTCTGCTGTCTGTAGACGGTCCTGCATTGTGGCGGGAGCAGCTGCAGGGCTGTCGGGCCTGTCCCCTCATTGGCTACGGACAAGCTCCTTAGACCCCATAGTCCAGTTTATCCCCAGCTCATAAGTTCCATGTGTCCACAAAATGATGTATGACCATGGTCGTTCATGTGCGGTACGACCACACTCGTCTGCATGAGTGCATGACTGCGGCATGGCTGCAGTCTGCCAGATGAGTTGATGACTGTAGAACGATCGAATTAGGAGCAGCAGTACGAGTTCAAGTGAACTTTCGCAAACTCGATCAGGAAGGTCGGTACATTTGAAAACCACCCCCCCCCCCCTCTTCGACCAGCTGCGTGCTGTGGTAGGATTGCTAGCCGCATATTGCTGCTGGGCTTTCCGGCTGCTGGGGTTGCTTATGAACTACGCCTGCTTATGAAGTAACGATGTATGTATATACTTATTTTGTTGGAGGAGGGCAAGCACACAAGGCAAGCATCTCTAGAATCCACGGTGAGAACAATGGCCTTCATTGCAAACAATGGCCTTCATGGTGAATTCGTTGGTAGGTATAGTGTTGCGGGACTGAGGCCCAACCTCACCATAGTTTTGAGGCTCCCAGTTTTCGGTGCATGCATCTATGTAAGCCACGGTTCTGATGTGTATATGATGACGATGTGATCACAAGTATACTTTGTGGTGAAGGCCTTGAAGAAGAGATTGGCCCCGGGGGAGGGGGAGGGGGGGACCAGCCGCCGGGGGGGGGGGGGGGGGCAGAGAGAGAGAGGGGGAAAGGGATGGAGGGAGGGAAACGGGGGAATGACACAACTGGCATCACTCTCCTGGTACAGCAAATAGTCGGCCTTGAAAGCTGTGTCCATGTAAGAACCCACCCACGTTTTATTCCTAACCGGAATTACCTGCTTTGGTACTGCCCAGCCGGCGGCATTGCACCTGGGCGTGGGTACAGGCCGCACTGTCAAAGCAGGGAGCATCGGCTCATGTCGATTTTTGAACGAGTTCTTCGTGCCATTGTTTGGCGTTGTCACTGATAAGACAGGTAACTCAAAGTAGAAAGCAGATGCACGCGTAAACTCATGTCTCACACACACACACACACACAGAGTCCGCAGCAATGAAGAAGGTAAAGCGCGGAGATACAAAGGACGCCTTTCGTTCAAGTAGATTGGATGTACATGCGAAGTACGGAAAGTCGAAGTCTGTGGGCACGTGACACATGTCATGGGTACTTCTCAGTTCTAAGTGTACGTTTGCAGTCGACGCTCCGAACCGCATGTGTACTTCGAAGCCTCAGGTATTATGTTCGAAGGTCAGTTTCCGACAGTAAGTTTGCAGGGAGTACAATGATACACATTTAAGTTGTTACTTATTTAAGTCTTACTGTGTGAGATGATTCCAACGAAGCATCGTCACTGACGTGGACTTGATCGTCGGTGTGTCGTGCCGACATGCAGCTTCCTCATCCTGGGGCCATTGTGCATTTGGATTGTCGACCGTGGATTAAAAAGAGAATCAAAAATGGAAAACCCATTCGAATCTTGCAGGTGAGAACTCGTGGAAGGGATTCGGGACCATCCTGGTAGTTTGCCGTTAATGTCCACTTTGTCTTGACCTAGGAGAATGTGGACTCAATTTAAAGTGATTTGTTGAATTGCTGAAGAGTCAAGGATTATCTTAAGATCGCCTCAAGAGCGTCCAAATGATGACAAAACACGTTTTTTGGTATGCAGTGGAACATAGAGAGAGCATACAAGCTCGATAAAATCATCTCAGAGCTGAGGCGAATCGATGCTGACATCATTGCGCTGCAAGAAGTTGATATTGGAAACGAAAGGAGCGGAAACCGGAACTCTGGTGCGGCAACTGGTAGCTTTTACGCCCCAGTTTTCCGCTTTGCAAATGTACTCATGTATGTTGTGAGTTATTGTGGTCCTTTCCCTGGAGTCAACGTGCTCTTCACAGGAGTATTTACAGAACATGGCAATATTTGGTGCATTGTATTACGTGCTTTGACGCCCACAGATATAATACGGGTACAAATAGATCCTTTGGGCTTTCTGGGCAGGAAAGGAAATTGCAGAGGCTTTGCGTATGAACTATGCGTTTGTGTGTGAGTTTGAAGAGCTTTACTCTGCAGCTCGGACTCCTGAACTTCAGGTACCCCTTTTTGTGTCACACAGCCCGGACTCCCTGAACTTCAGGTGTTATCCATCACTCGAGTTTTCACTGTTATTCGATACAGCATTCAATGATCCGCACGCACGCGCATGCCCTCCCCACCCCACCCCACCCCCCCCCCAACACACACACATACACACACACACACACACACACACACACACACACACACACACACACACACACACGCACGCACGCACGCACGTGCACACGCACACGGACACGCACACGCACACGCACGCACGTTCGCACATTTTTCACATGCGGACGTGCGGACATTTTTCACAAGAAATCACCCTCTCCCCCCCCCCCCCCCTCTCTCTTCCAGTGCTTCGACCCGCTTCCGCCTCGACCCCTCGGTCAGGGCTTTCTGGATGAAAGAATGGGGCGGGGTTTGCACTCCATGCCTGAAGGGGGGTGGGTTTTTTTTTTTTTTTTTTTTTTTTTGGGGGGGGGGGGGGGGGCGGGGGGGGGGGGGGGGGGGGAGAGCAGCCGGTTTCAAGGGAGGTGCCGTTGAAGTGCGAATTGTGACGGCACTATGATTTGAATTCGCTGATAGATGGTGCCTGACCAGTCACATTTCCCAGTCAAAAGCATCCCCCCGTCAGACGGTGATGTCCTGCTCGGTGTGCAGGGCGGTGGAGTACATGGAAACGCCATTCTTTCACGTTTCCCAATGACTGACTTGCGGGCCATTGAGCATAGGTATGCTTCTGTTCGCCTGACCCTCCAGGCTTCCAGGCCGCGTTTTTCACCCCTCACCCTCTGCATTTCCATGTGTGCGTGTCTGTGTACATGTGCATGCATGTACTCAGTCATTGTACTGACGCTCTGCCCCATCCTCCCCTGTAAATCTTCTTGGATACATTCACAGAGAACCCAACAGTGGAGAGGGGGGGGGGGGCTCTTTAACGCCCCTGTACCTGCCAAGAGTGAGGATCGAAACACCTTTTTCTGTCCGTAGTTCTTAAGGTTTCTGCATAGTTGAATTGCCACACAAGGTGACGTGGATGTTCTTTCTGTTGAACAGCATCAATTTTGTTTAACGGGAATAAGACAGCTAACCGCACCAATGGGCTTAGTTGTGTTGTTGCATATGTTAAATAGATATCTAGCTGAACATTCATGTCGTGGTTGCTGTCGCCATTGCAGTCAGATTACATGTTTGCTTATTGTTCTTTCCTCTCTCCTGCGAACAATTCCCAGAGAAGACTGCGAAAAGAAGGCTGAGGGAGAAGAAAGGGAAAGAAAGTTTGCCGATCTGTCTACCCTGTTCGGCTCCAATCGTTTGCAATACGTTCGACTTACCCTTCTTATCCTATGGTGCCCTGTGCAACTCAAAACCCAAGGGACTCAAACTAAGATATGGCCTGTGAAGTGCATCGAGGAACTATAACATAGACTTTTAAGCTGAAGTGATTCCTTTACAACATGAGCAGTGGTGGGCCAGTCATCTGGTATTGAGTCTTGCAATGGAATTGTTGGATCATGCGGTGGTAGGATTAGTTGCAAAGCATATCTATTAGTAAACCTACATCAAAAGAAGGGTTTCAAGGAAGGTTTCAAACCCAAGCCTCCCTTGAGGGTGAACGGCGAGGCAACGAGACCCGTCTTGAGGGCTGTATCTAAAATAAAGAGTGAAGCCTGGTTTATAAGGAGGGATGTACTTACAACTGTCGATCCGAAGTGACCCAACACGCACAGATCGAGTGGAGGCATCTGTACATGTTTGAAGGAAATTTTTGAAATTGAACTGGCGACGCCACAAGAACACTTTTCAAGCAAAGTCTTTACCTTTACATCTGTGGGTTAGAACTGACCCAACACGTGGAATTTATATCAGGACATGGAATCCACATGGATCCGTATGCAATGAAATGATATGGGAGTGTGCGCTGCCCCTCAAACGAACTTAACATTGTGTGTTTTCACAACAGCAAGCTCGGTGACATCAAGACGCTGGAAATAGCAAATTTACTTAGTTTACTTAGGTTAAACCTACTATACCTACTATACTGGTACAGCCTACTTTTCTGGTCCCTCTACTGTATCGGTCGTGGGCAGGTCGAGAACAGAGCCATTCACCTGCAGAAAAGCTTGAAGGCAAGCGGCAACCGGTTCCCATGCTTACTTCTGTTCCAAACAGGGAAACGACAGAGGACTGAAGCTCGGGCCAAACTTGGCTTCAACACCTCTCCTCCCCGATACCAAAATCCCCCCTCGATATTGTTTGAAAATTTGTGAACACTGTACAGGTCGACACCCAACTGATAGCCGTGCATCCAAAACCAATCCTTCTGGGGGCTATCAAAAGCAATATTGACCCCGTGATCCCTCGAAATGCTTCTGCACCCCTCCCTGCCTCCTCTGTCACCCGTGTGCCACACATGCTTCTGGAAAGAAGAGTGTCTCGAGATCAGGCGTATTGGGATTCGACATTTGCGATATCTTGCCGGGTCTGAGGTCTGTGCCGCTCGGATATCTAACTTCCTCATCTCTCCAATTTCACTCGTGCACAAATCGCGCGCAAGACACATTGGAAACCTATGACCTGGCCGCATGCAAAGGGAGACCTATGTGCAGGTGTACAACACTGTGCCAATTGTACTTCCAATAGTGTTGTACATTTAGAACTGATGGCACAACAATGTGACATTGTCAGTGTGTATGCAGCTCCATATCCAGTCTCCCCAAAGACGAAAAACAGCGGAATTCGGTTGGATGAAATCATGGCCTGCCCAGAAATCGGCCCCACCAACTCGACCAAAGGCCTCCATTTGCCGTGAGTCATCTGTGGACGCCATCCTTCCAGTCTGCTGATGCGCATGAGGATACACGTCATCTGTGGACGCCATCCTTCTGGTCTGCTGATGCGCATGAGGATACACGTCATCTGTGGACGCCATCCTTCTGGTCTGCTGATGTGCATGAGGATACACGTCATCTGTGGACGCCATCCTTCTGGTCTGCTGAGGAAGTGTTTAAAGTACACGCACTGCAAAAGTATGCCTGGGTTCGAACACCCTTCTGGTCTGCTGATGCGCATGATGATACACGTACACTGGTCCATGTCAGATCCATGTCTGTTGGCACAGGCAGCATAGGAATACATACGAGCAAAGCCCCATGCTGCTTCCACGATTTGCATGACAGCAGACAGGTTGCGCAAGCCCTGTAAGAAACACCATGCGGGTCCGATGACTTGCATGATGGAGCATGAAAAGTGCAAGCCCCGAGCGGTGGGGCCCACGTGAATCACATGATAGCACAGTCCTTGGCGGCCCGCCTATTGAGGGCTGCCATCTCTTCGGCGAACTGGACGACCCGCTCGACGGTGGCCGCATCCGACTGCCGCCCGCACAGCGGGTCCTCGGGCGGGACCACCAGCTCAGCATCCGTGGTGGTACCGCCAAAAATGCCTTCCTCACCTGACGTATTCTGCCGCTCAAATGGGGACCTCCACACCTCCGCCCCCACACCCAGGTCCACTTCATTCCCCTCTCCCTCCCGAGCGTCGTCATTGGCCTCGTCACAAAACTCATCCTGGTCACCCACACCGCTGTCCTGCCCGGCACCACTCCCAGCTCCCAGCTTATCCCCAGCCTCGCTCTCATCGCCCGCACCATCTCCTCTGCATTTTCGGACATGCTCTGCCACAGGGGCTCCTCCTGGGGGCACCCCTCCCGTACTGCTTCCAGCTCCGGCGGTCTCCGAGCCCTCAGGGACTGCGCTGCACTCGTTCATAAGATTCCTGCCACTGTTTGCGGGAAGTGTGGCCCCTGTAGTTGTGTCATCACCCCCGTCCAAGAGGGGCGGGGTTGCGGGATCGAATCCCACAGGGTTCACCAGCCGTTCCTGACCAGGTTTTTCTCCCGACCACGGCCCTTGGACTGAGTCAGGCAGGTTGGGATTACGGCAGAGGCCAACAGTCGCAGCATCTGTTTGTGTCAAGGGAGTGTTCGCTCCCGGCGTCTCCATGAACCCTCCTGTGGGACTTTCGTGCTCCGCTGATCCTCCAGGTCGGTCCCGCTCAGGGTACCGAAGTGCCTCATGAGGTGCAGTCAGACCTTCATCTGACAACTGATGATCGGGGGCCTGTGTGGGTACCGCCTCCACAGGGGGCTGAGAGCCCCCAAGGCCAGCGGGACCGCTGTCCTGGGCGCTCGTCTGTGCACGCGTGCCGTGTACCTGGTCAGGTGTTGCCTGATTAGGTGTACCAGCTGACCAATGCTCCGACGTCGGGGTGGGTTCGTCGGCAAACAGCTGGCGGGGCCGTGTCGGGCTGCTGGGGCCAGACAGTGATGCCGGAATGCGGGGTGACCGGGTTCCGCCCAGCGGCAGGGACTTTGTCCCTTGGGATATGTTGTCTCCCAAGGGCGTCCCAGTGGACCGGGCCCTGACAATGGAGTGGTTCTTCGCCGCGGGATTCTCCGGCGGGGGAGGTGCGGGACTGTGCGGCGGTCGCAGGTACACTGTGAACCCATCGTAGTCGGGATAATGGAGGTCGGCAGCCGACCACAGAAGAGCCCCCACAAGTCCGTTTCCTGATTTGGCATGCTTTGTTGCCCGTGTCAGCACCTAGTGCCCCACACCACCTTGGTTTCTCACGGGTTCTCACGTATTAGTCCAGACGCAGAATGCCAGTGTTGGCACCTCAAGCGAAATGCGCGTTGGTCAAAGGGGAAGCAGCAGTGGGTCAGTCATCCATGCTAGCACTAAGAGAACACTCAGTCGCAGGGTAATAAAAACTATGAACATTGGAATGAGCATCCGGAACTATCCAGAGGGCAACCGCCATCTATGACACGGTTTTTCGCCCGCGTAACACCTCGAGTGACCCGCCCAATCGCACCTTGTCGTAGAAGGCAGCTCGTCGAGGTCCAGAGGGCCGCTTTCCGAACTCGCCTAGGATGAGCGGCTTCCCCAGCTGCTCCCGCACCACATCGACGTGCGCGTTTATCCATCTCCTGCGCACCGCAAGCTCACATGTGACGCGCAGATACAAGCCATGACACAGTTTGCAATGGGAATAAAACTCAGTCTCAGTTGCTGCCCCCGACCCCTGCACCCTGTCCCACTTCTCCTCTCCGAGATGTCTCTGCTTCTCTTGCCATGAGTGGCTTCCCCACCTGTGCTCCCGCACCACAACCACATGCGCGGTGTACCACCTCCTGCAGCCCTCAAGGTCACATGTGACGTACACATACAAGCCATGACGCACTTCGAAAAGGAAAGGAAACTCGGTCTCAATGGCTGCCGCCCAACCGCTCCACCCTGCCCCGCTTCTCCTCTCCAAGGAGATGTTTTGGCTTCTCTTGCATGAGCGGCTTCCCCAGCTGCGCTCCCGCACCACACCCACATGCCCGGTATGCCATCTCCTGTGTACTGCACACATGGGATGACAGATACAAGCCATGCCGCGCGTTTGCATGTCCTGCCCGAGATCAAGACGCGCTTCCGATCTGCTACCTACAGAGGTCCCCTCTTTCCTCTGTCCTCCCACATGCGCACTTCCCATGCCATTCCCTTGCCCTTCCCTCACCCTCCCCTTTCCCTTCCCCTGGCATATCCGTGCCATTCCCTTGCCCATCCCTTGCCATTCCGGTCCATCTTTTTTGAATACCAACGCAACACCGTGCTCCAAAAGCGATGCAAATGACACCTTCATTCAAGGGCGATGCAAAACGAGGACCAACCGTGCGAAGTTGAGCATGTGCTCGTCATCAGCATGTGGGAGCCATGTGTCCGGCCACAAGTGCGCGCTGGCAAAGTCGATTGAGTCCGGCATGTGGTTCCGCAAGAAGTCGCATCCCAGTGACATTACATCAAAGGGGTTGTCCGGTAGATACTCTGCAGGCAGGCGCACCCCCATGAGCCACGGTCCAATTTACTCTCTTGGGGCTGATCATACACTTGTGTAGGGACAAGCGTCAAGGTTGCTGACAATTAGGGTCGCGCGAACCCACATGCCCACGCGGCGGGTGGGCGCGCGCTCTCTCTCTCTCTCTCTCTCTCTCTCTCTCTCTCTCTCTCTCTCTCTCTCTCTCTCTCTCTCTCTCTCTCTCTCTCTCTCTCTCTCTCTCTCTCTCTCTCTCTCTCTCTCTCTCTCTCTCTCTCTCTCTCTCTCTCTCTCTCTCTCTCTCTCTCTCTCTCTCTCTCTCTCTCTCTCTCTCTCTCGCCCTCTTCCTCTCCTCCCTCCCTCCCTCCCTCCCTTCCCCTCTCCACCACTTCTCTCTCTCTCTCTCTCTCTCTCTCTCTCTCTCTCTCTCTCTCTCTCTCTCTCTCTCTCTCTCTCTCTCTCTCTCCCTCCCCCTCTCTCTCTCTCCCCCCCCCTCTCCCTCTCTCTCTCTCTCTCGCCCGTGTGCGCTCGCTCCCTCTCACCCTCCCCCCTCTTCCTCCCTCCCTCCCCCTTCCTCCAGCCCTCTTGTGCTTGTCTGTGGATGTGCGTGCGGACCTGGGTGGGCGTGGGTGCGTGCCTGCAGCTGTGCAACAGCGAGGGAAGGAGGGAGGGAGTGCGAGCGGGGTGCCGGGGGGGGGGGGGGCGGCGGGAGGGATAAGCTTAACCCTGTACAACATGAAAGCAATGGGGAGGCGCACCCGGGGTCGAGCTGCCAAAGAAACCCTCAGAGCCAGTTCCGATCATGTGATTAGGGTCGAGGCTCTTCAGGAATTCCGCTGTATCAGAGATCCAATTCTGAAGGCAACCCCAAAAAGTGAGTTCGAGACCGGCCATGCCTCTATGCCATTGGAGCCGTTGTAGCTGACTGTTCAGATGTGTTTCCGAACGCATTGTGAATTACGATTCCAGCAATATTGGGCATGCATAACCTCAACTCAAACCTTTTCGCATATTGCAAACCTTCTCGATCTTTAGCTTCCAAACTTTTTTGTACCAGAGCCCCATATATGCGAAGTCCCTTCAATCTAACAACAAAAAGCATGCCTGTGAACTCTTTGCATGTAATTAAATCTAAATTAAAGGTTTTAATTGTTCTAGTATTTCTTGACACGAAGGCGAGTCTGTGACTTCTCCACTCAAGTCGCTTTGCTCAAACTTTGAGCTCCCAAGGGTCGCTTATGCAATGTTTCAAAGGACAGAGTCGCTCATGCAATTTTCTGAGACCACGAAGTCGCTGCTGCAAGTTTCATAATCACGATTTAAATTTGTAAAACATCAGTGACATGCAAAATCACAGAGGGACTCACTTGGAGGCGGCTGCCTGCGAAGTCGCCCTCACAGCGGGGCTCATTGGCCAGCTCCCATGCCATGATGGTGGGATCCTCGCTGCGACCAAGCAACCAACTGCAGTTTCTCTCTGACACACCCATGTGGTCTACTGCAGAATCTGTGGCTGCAAATGTGTCTTTAGTGCATTCTCCTTGCATTTCTTAGTGCATGTGCACCTAGCACATGTGCATTGTCCCCCATCGTCTCTTTATTTGTTTCACATAGACCCATTTTGAACAGCCTTATGTACAGGCGTGCACATACCAGTGCACGCCCGCGCGAGCGCTCGCGCGCGCGCACACACACACACACACACACACACACACACACACACGCATGCATGCACGCACGCACAGAGAGGGGGGGGTGTTTGAAATGGACTTCTGTGCAATATCTTATGTCGGGGCTTTGAAGTGCACCTCGAGGAACGTTGCTGACGACAGATAGCTGATCCAGAAGAGGGGCTTCTTGGGAAACGGAACCATAAGGTGCACCGAACCCATACAAAAACAGGGTAGAGTAATTTTTGCTTTACTGCCACTTTTGCAATCCTTTCTGGGGCCCCTCCCTTTTTTTTCTTTTTTTTTTTTTTTTTGGGGGGGGGGGGTCATGAGAAAGATGTTGTTCTCTGACAGCGGAAGGATATGTGGGGATAGGGAAATAGAAACAACTGATGCAGAAGGAGCGTCAAAAGGGCTGAAGGCTTGAAAAATCATAGCGAGAGGACTGCTGCTGTGGGGTATGACCTGCAGAATACACTCCTGGAAGCAACCCCAAAAGAAAAGGGGGCCGGGGAGGGGGGGGGGCGGGGGGGAGGCTTCTTAGATAGAAGAAAAGAAGAAAAGAAGCGGAAGAAAAGAAGAAAAGAAGGAAAAGGAATAAGGGAACATATAAGGGGATTAAGGATATATGCGATAAGGAGGGAGGAAAAAGGATCGTGTGTGGACGAGTCAGTGGCAGGGCATGGAAGAGGGCGAGACCTGCCCCCATGCAAGCCCTGATGCATTGGGGCAAGAGCTCGAGGAATGCAGTGGCGTTACCTGTACACAACGCCTGTGATAGAGTTTGTCCGCCCTGTGATATTCAGGAGGAAGTTGTGGTACACGTCCTGCAAAGGCCCAGCATGACACCGTGGACTCCTCTGACCTATTTCAGGGGATCTCAACGCCCCCCCCCCCCCCCCCCACAACTTGCCCCAACCCCAGCTGTTTCTGTCTCCTTCCCTCACCCACCCCTCCTTTGGAATCCCCCCCCTCACCCCCCCCTCCCTCCCTCCCTCCCTCCCTCCCCTCCTCTCTCTCTCTCTCTCTCTCTCTCTCTCTCTCTCTCTCTCTCTCTCTCTCTCTCTCTCTCTCTCTCTCTCTCTCTCTCTCTCTCTCTCTCTCTCTCTCTCTCTCTCTCTTTTTGTGTGTGTGTGTGTGTGTGTGTGTGTGTTGTGTGTGTGTGTGTGTGTGTGTGTGTGTCTCCCTGTCTCTCCCTACCTCCCCTCAAACCCGCCATCCCTCTCCCCCCCCCTCTCCCTGATGAGGCAGACTTGGATGATTCGGGGAGGGAAAAGGCAAAAAGGAAAAAAGGACAGGGGGAAGTTGTGATTGAAAGACCGAGTCAAAGTGACATCTCACCTGACAAAGAGGGTCGTCATAAAATAATTCGGGTTGAGCATGTTGAGGCAAACTAAGGCCTCGCCTTTCATGGCTCCAGCGTACGTACTGGGCCATTCCCCCATAAGCTCCCCAGTAGTTCACCAGGGACAGGATTACGCGGATGTTTCTTTTCTGTGCCTCTGCAATCACAAAGTCCAGTCCACGGAACACTCTCTGATCAAACACACCTGTGCAAGGGCATATCAAACAGTCAATATGGTCCAAACTTAACGCTTAGTGAGATTCTGTGGGCATTGAACAGGCTAATGCAGTTCCAGCCCCTCATTGATTGTAGTTTCCAAGCTGAAACCTGGCAAGGTGTGCTTGTGCAAGGCAAATGTCTAGAGGGAGGGGAAACCACCCTCTGCAACCCTAAATTGCAGACCGCGGAACAATTGTCCGTCAAACAGATAGCATAATATGGCCCAATACAATGCCTTGCTGTAGGCTTGGGGGCTTGGTTGCCGTAGGCTAACGAGTTCAGCAGAGGACTTCCAGAAAGCAAAAGATCTTTTGGCAAGTGCAAGAATTTCTGGCATCCGGGTCTTAGAGTGTGGCCTGGTCACCGGCTACCACTCTGTGTATTGACAGCTTTGCCACAATAGTTTTCCAGTTTCAGGGGTCCTGACCACGAGGTTGCTAAAGCATGTTCATGATATGGTGCACAACCGAGGTGTCCGCTTCGCTGAAAGGACTGAAAGTTGTGAAACACAAGGTGGCCATGGGTGATCCTACCAGGGTGGGGCTGCAATGCATTCCACTCATCTCCATCATTGAAGGCCCAGGTCCTCAGCACTGTCAACCCTGCGGCTGCGATGGTATCCAGGACATCCAGAACTTGGTGGCGAAGAGAAGACTTTGCAGCCCTTGTCTGCACCACAAAACCAGCAAATTCCATATACATTCTGCGGGATCCTATCCGAATTTGTCTTCATTTAAAATCAGTTCCAAAAACCTAGAGAAACAACGATGCTAGCAAAGTTTCAGCCACCTTGTGTGTCGATGGTAGCCAAGGCTACGGCAACAACCCGGTTAAAATTGGAAACCTTTGGAACATGGAAACGTACATCATGAATGACTCCTGAACTTGAGTCACTAGCATGCATGTCAGGCCAAAGGTGACTGATACGTCCGCAGACGGGCGGACCATGAGATAATAGCAGTTCGCTCCAGCAAAGAAGAATGGTCGACCATCCAATACAAAGTGCGTGCCATCCTCACTGATTTGCACAAAATTCGGTGGAGCTCTGAACTCGTCTGGCGTTGACATCCCACAGCCAAAATCCTTACCCGATGCCCTGCGGTTAGCAATGGTGACGAGCACGCAAACACGGACGCCGAATGAAAGTAACCCGTCCAGGCATATTGGAAGCTTTTCACTTAACTGTGTCCCAGGAATCCATGTTTTCATGCCTGGAGCCTCAAATTGGGCCACAGAGTATGGGTTGAAATGACCAACGTATCTGGACGTACATCCTTAAACCAAACTAACCCGCCCGCTAACTAACGCCAGGGTCTAGTGGACCCGGTCTAGCCGGAAATTAAGCGGCCGCATGGTGATGCTTGGGCTACAAAACCCTCCTATCCCTTATGGAAGGCAGGTGACACTCTAACTTTTCCCTCAGCGTTATGACTGCCCCAAGCCTTTGCCCTGCCATGCGCATGCACATGCACATGCGCGTCAACTGACCACGCATCCATCCAGCACCTACCCCCCCCCCTCCACACAGATACGCACATAGACTCACGCAATGCACGCAGACGTACACGTGCAGATATACAAGCGTGCACGTGCTTGCAAACGCAAAAGAAGGGGGAACCAGCCCTTCATTCTCTGTAACATCTAAAGAAACTGTATTACAGTACCTAGCTGGGGCCTTGCAACCCTAATTAGCACTTGTTCTTCGTCCTTATTGGAGCGCTCAATTGACACTTCATTGCAATGAAGTGTGTAGCTTCCGCTGACCCCGGATCTCATGATTGGCTAACGAGCGCTTGCATGGATCTTTTTTGTTCATTGATAAATACCGCCTATCTGAGAAGGTAGGACTTCGTC
This sequence comes from Botryococcus braunii, assembly GCA_002005505.1. Classification (NCBI taxonomy): domain Eukaryota; kingdom Viridiplantae; phylum Chlorophyta; class Trebouxiophyceae; genus Botryococcus; species Botryococcus braunii. The sequence goes on along the minus strand of KV908609.1, from coordinate 66,634 downwards.
CCTGAGGAATGTCGACAGTTATTGACGGGTGACGGTTAGAGAGCGTTTCCTCGTCATGTTATGAGTCGATGGCCTGTGGAGCCAGAAAGTGAATTGTGGTCGTCAGTCAAGATCTACAACTGGAGTGTCAGTTTCTTGCAGCGCTACCAGCCGCGGGGCGGGCGCTGGCCTTGTTAACCAAAGAGTTTGAGGTGGCTCGTAGTTTGGGAGCTTACCCGGGCCTTTACGGTTAAGTCTCGGTGATGGCAACATATGCGCGCACACTGGCGCAAACGTTTGTAAAAGACCACACCAGACCAGACCAGACCAGATTAGTAGGTCGATACCATCCCTCAGCTCTATATAGAGCTAATGTATTAGTTCAGGAAAGGGCTCTCTCTGCAGCTGCCCTTCGACAAAGTGCATTGACCCGTTTTATGTTTCAACGCAGGGTTCATCCGTTGGACTGGGAAGATCCAAGTCATCCCATGGCCCGCAAAGAACCCAGGAGAGGCAGGCGATTTGTTTTGGCTGCTACTATCAAGACGCCATACGGACCTCTACAAGTCTACTCTGCCCATTTGGAAGTAAAAACTTTTCCAACACATGAGTATGTATCATACATGTAGCTATGGTCTAACAAATACTTGCCACATGACATATGTCACATGTGTCCGCAGAGCCATAAAGTTGCAGCCCGCAACTGTAATTGGGGAATTTCTGAATCAACCCTGGCTGATGTTGGTTGATCGAGCCGGGCCAGGATATATCTACCCGGGGCAGGATCTATTCAGGACATGTTGAACTCGTCAGGTTGGACTTGAATGTGTGAATTTTGTAATTATAATATCCTTAAAGTACAACAAGTTCTAATGCTTTGAATCTGTCGTTCACCCCTTTTCTTGCGCAATGACGAGTCAGTTAGGACGAGGTTTGATTCGTTCTAGCAATGTAAGGTGTTCTAGATTCCCCGTCCCCCCCCCCTCTCCCCCCGCCGGGGGGGGGGGGGGGGGGGGACAAAGGAGGTATGGGGGTCTGGGACCTCCTAATTGTAATCTTCACCAGAGATCAGTAGTGGCTTTTCAAGAAGCGAAGGTTTATTAATGTAACTTCTGTGTCGTATGACTCGTATGCGTGAGCAAAAAGTCGCATAGATTCTCTGGGACCTCACAAGTGCCTTTTGAGTTCGTGCTTTCGCCTGGAACAGGTGTTCTGTGGGATCCTGGCCCGCCTGTCACAATTTGCTGATATCCTGAAGGATGCCAAATCCCAAATGAAAAAGGTGCGTATTACATAGACCGAATTCCGCCACATAAATCCTGCGAAATATTCATCGTGTGCCTTGCAATATATATTGCAAGGCACACGATGAATTTTGCGCTTTCTATATAAATGCGTAATTACAGTTTTGTCAAACGCCTCTGCTGGCAGAGGTCAGTGTACATTGCATGTGCCTTGAGATTCATGATGTTCATAACACACCTTAGCCTGTGAGTTTCAACATCTTGCCTCGCTAGAAGGTTATAACAGATGCTTCACGTTCGAACCAGAGGTAGTGATGAATTCACCACTACCTCAAGTATTTTAGAGGTACTCAATGGAACATGGCAGAGTGCACACATGCGCTGTGGCCGCTGCACCCAATGTGGCCGTATTTTGTCTGGGTTGCACTGCCCTCCTAGCCTTTTAAGACTAAATTTGTCTACACGCCGTGCTCTTTAAGATGATTGATAAACAAGACCGAGGCGTTAGTATGTGACATGACAGTGGAATTCAAAGTACTATCAGCAGGCAATGCGCTGATTTTCAACCAACCTCAGATCTGGGACATTCTAGGGTATACCCCTAGGGGTATACACCAGAAAGGTACCAGATTTGAATTTGGTAAGTCATGATCAGTCCTGACCATGACTCACCAAATACTTTTGTTTGGCCTTGTTATTTAGCGTAGGAGTGAATAACAGGAGCGTGTATACGGGAAAGTCATATAAGCAGCATGCGGGGTGCAGGGGATCTACCACCAGGCTATCTGTGGGGACCTCAATACTATGGGGCACAGACTGCCTCGATTAGCACGCAATTTCTGTACCGACAAAATGCGTTTTTTAACAATTGGGCAAGAGGAGGCTAGCTTTTGGGAAAACAACGTTCTAAACGTACTAGACCCGGCATCTGTGACGTGCTGCCGTAAAGGTACATATATACAGAAGATATACCGATAGGCCACTAATACTAACCGGCGGAACGGGGAATCTTTGTGGTGCTTTACATAACTTAGCGCGTGCCCGGTGATCCACACCTTATACTTTTTCTAATACACAGATCTAACCCACAGATATGGGATCCCACAGATATGTATGGGAATACTCCTACTAGTCCCACAGATATTGAAGTTTGTAAGATTGAAAACGTCCATGGCCTAGCACTTTAGGTAGGCTGCGAAGAACTGCGTTTTACACTCTTGCGATCCCTGCAATGCTATCTCCTCATCACAACAGATTTCTCATCTTCCTAGTAGCCAACATGCGAATGCTCAAGCTTAGGCTGCAGTACATGTTGGGTGCCTTACGCATACGCACATCTTGACATGATATTAACAAAAATATTATAAACTTGCTGGTGATACTTTGGAAATTCCCGATTTATGATGAAGTTTCAGGTTGCGTATGTGAGGGTCTGTGTCTCACTGGAGGGTGAAGAACTCTGACAATATATTTGATTTTGCAGTAAAAGAGATGCCTGGGAATGCCAGTACTAGTTCCTTGAAGCAGTCAGGAAATCAGCGACTGCTCAAGCTGGGCCTTGACGAGGCAGTGTGCAACGACATTTTGAATCCAGGTGGGACCCAAGAACGCCATCTTTAACACCAACATAATCTCTTACAAGTACACATAAAAAACAGGACGTACAAATCAATAACCTTGGAAGGCCTTATAATTGCTAAAACAAACATTACACAAAAACTTGTCACTATATGTGCAAAGGGTCGCATCATATGCATATGCACAACCAAGTGGACTTCTGCTTCCGAATGAATAAAGTGGGTGGAGAAAGTACGGCCCATCTCGAGACTTCATTGAAACCCTCAATTCCTTTTATTGGTGATGCCTGTGGCAAGACTTTACACATGGATACAGATTGAGACACAATTGAAGGTCAACGATCAGAAAAGCCCATTAACACTTGAGGTACCAAAAAGTCCATTAACACTAGAGTGTCTCAACAACTGACGCACATATGTGGACCCCTATGACATACGTGGGCATATTGCAGGATTCAAGGATCCATTCGACCCTGTCAAGACAGTCACCCTGGACCACCCTGGATTCCGTTTTTTCGGACATGGCTTGGTGAAGGGGAAGCTGGATTGGCTGCTGATGCGTTGCCTCAAGCCCATCACAACTTCAGTGGGTAATGATGACTACAGTATGAGTGACCACAAGTGGCTTTGTGCAGATGTAACCTTCTCTTGAGGCATTGTACACCAAAACACCTTGGCATTTCTCCCCGAGGAGAAGATCTTGAAGATAAGGGGCATTAATATTATCCGCCAACATGGCCCCAAAGGTGGATATAGTTGGCTGCCGGGAACAGGACTTCCGCGTATCAGCATGTTTGATACATGGCTCACGGTTAGCATTCACCGTCTCAGCAAACATGCTGTAGCTCACAATCACACCATACACAATGTCAGACACCCACACCCCCACCCCTCACAATTTGCAAAAGCAAAGTCACCAAACAGGAAAAAGTAAGGGGAACAGATAATAATTCCAAGGGGTTGCAAGAATTGTGCAAGCAACACATATCCCAACCCTTGAGGAATGCAGCCCGCTTCAAGGCCTGTGAATGTCTGGCGTAATCTGATCTGCAAATCTCTACCAGCCAGCTGCTCTCCAGGAACTGTGTGAGCATCCAGCATCAGCATGAAACACTGAAACCGCCACAGCCCTCCATGACACAATACATACAGCGCACTGCGTCCGTCTTGCACTGAAGCAGGGTTCCAAAGTCGATTGGAACTGCTAAACTCTACAAATGCGTCCACATTGAAAATGCACGTAGCTATACATTTGTTGCCGTCCGGTTCCCACCAGTGGCATGTGCCATTGCAACTCCGGCAGCTGTTTGTGCTGCTGCTATGTCTTGCTTAAGACGGCGATCGCCCCCGCCCCCCCGGAAAGCTGAGTAAACCTGCAGCATGCATCCACTAATATCAATACTCCTTAAGCTAGGTACAAAATTGATTGTAATGTATGGAACTTGCGTTCGCCAGCGGCGAAATCTAAGAGGAAAAAAAAAAACATTTCTAGCACTAATTTTGCGGGTGTGTTCATATGTAGCAATGCCGTTTCAGAGCTGCACCTTGATTAACAACATAGAAACTGTCTCCAGAAAAATGTGTCCATGCACAACTATTCATGACCAACACCATGTGTCAATAGGAATTCCTTCTGCTTATGTGACAGCCACAAAGATTAGACGATGGGCGTCCAGCAGGACCATCACAAGGTGGAAAGCTGAAGAAGCAACATATCGGGCTAGATGCCAGGTCTTAAGCTGCTTCACTGACATAGGGTATACCAAGAGATGATCAAGTACCACATGAACTGCAAATGCAACACTACACAACTCTGTAGGTCTGTGGCAGGCTATATGATCTAACTTCCTATCCTTCTCAGCAACCCCACAGACGGTTGCATGCAAGCGAGATTGTATTATATTTTATTGATTCATGTTACTTTCCCCAGAGGAGTTGTGAGAACCCACCATCTTGATGACCCATAGCGACCAGAGGGATTCCAACGTCCACAAACATCCACCAATGATGTATACAATCCCCACAAAAGTATTTGTCCCAAAGGCTTTGATTCCAGTGAGGAAGCCGGTGTGGCTCCAGTCATTGGTCATTGGCAGAGGCGGCGATACGGCTGACCACACACAAAAGATGAGGTGTGCCGCATACATGAGGAAGAACCAAGCGTATGTGAAGGCACGGTCTTTAATGGCTGCATTGTAAAGGCGCATATACCTGCACCATCTTAGTCAAAATCACTCTCTGACAGTTGTTTGCACATCAAACTTCAGACTACTTGTATAATGACGCTTTCAGGTTAAGCTCAACACTGGCCCCCTAACATTATGATGGCATTGGCAGCTGCAAGAGAGTCAAACAAGAGTTTAGTGCTCACCAGAGGATCCATGCCCCTGGTACCCCAGCAAACCAGTACACTGCAGCCAAAAAGAAGGCGGAAATTTGGGTGGTGCCTCCCTTTACAGCAAACAATGCACACAGCGACCCAAAAAGGTTGAACGTCATGCAGACAAACAGCCCAAGAAAGCTCCAGTATGCGGATCGGACCATGGCCTGTTCTCCAGCAGGTATCTGGACAACACACAAACCGTTGGAATTGCACCCCCACAAAAGGAGGAAGGACTTGTTGACATCTCAAAGTTTTGATAGGAACTTCTGACTTAGATGGACTAGAAGTGATATGTCATTAACACACCTTAAGTTGGAAACTTGGAAGTTCCAAAGTTATTCCCACTCTGACGTCATAGCAATCACAGTGTATTTGGATAAGAGTACTATGGTTACTACATCCTGATGAGTATCATCCTGGCTAGTGCTGCGCACCTCCCCTGCTATGTCATGGTGAGTGATCGGATAACATTTTGGCCAGTTCTTGGTTGGCTTCAATGCTCCTGTAGATCGCAGATCTGCTTCTAATTTTCGCAGCTCAGCCTCTTTAGCCTTTAACTCCTTATCCTTGAGCTCCAGCTGTTCTTGTCTCCTTGAGAATCCCTTACAACACAACAGTCCACCATGGATTCAACTACCACAGCTTGTTTTCGTTAAGTATGGATATGTACACACAACTCCAGAAGAGAACGCCATAGAGGGAGATTCAAAGCCCGATTGCCAGGAGCAGAGCAGCTTTGGTTGTGGTGGGCAGGTGTTATCACACTCCCAACTTGCACTTGCTCTCCACAGGAATACACGCATTGAAAGAGACGAAGGATGAACCCCCTCCACAGAGGCTGGGTTACTTACATCATCAAGCCCAATCACTGCAGGTGTAGACTGATAGCTTGGTGCACTTCCACCACCCCAAGCGCCCTCTCCGTTGGAATAACCTGCGTACAGCAGTACTAAACAATCGGATAAAGTGCACAAACAAGCAAAACAACTCTGATAAATCGACGTGATGGCCTCCAAAGTGGGTACCTGGCACTGCAGGTACGCTCGCGCTGTTCTGTACATACAACAGCACCCACGTCAGACCTTTGCATTTAGGAACACATACCAGAGAGCATCATCCAGTATTATAGCTGCCAGCATTTCCCTAATAAGTCTCCTACAAGGCCTTAGCTAATATGATGTGCAGGTATCTCTTCCTCCCGATCGATCAAGGTCGGGCTCACCTTATCAAATGGGTTGTCTGAGAACGGATTATCTTTTGCTCTTGGCATTGCTGTGTGTTTCACGGATCACAATCTTACGAAAGCGCAGCAAACAGGATCAATCGTGCCACCCCATTCCGCCTTTCGCTAAACATGTGAACTTGGCGCCGAAGGCAAAGAATTGTAACTTACGCAGGGCCCGAGGAACTATGCTAAAAATGCCTGCCCTTCACAGTGTCCGCGGCATTTGCGAGTATACGGACCAAGGATGGAGGACCTCTGATGGGTACCTCATTACCATTGCCGCATCTGGGGCCCAACCGCTTCCGATTTGAGCTCGGAAATAGATCCGACAGATCAGATCACAAGAAACTTCCTAACTGGATGCATTCCATTATTTTATACTCTAGCGACATTGTCTCAGAGTCAGTTGTTTTGAATTAACAGATTGTCGATGGCGATAAGTGTTTTCTGTTTGGTGGTCTGTCATTAATTGATAGTCTGGGCAGAGCTACTGCGATGGACCCGTCCCGAAGCTGTTGTACTACTTGTCTTTTCAACAGAAGCTCCTATTTGGACAATCTCAACTTTAAGTTTGGTTCCCAGTTATTGCGTTTTCGTGCTCGGAGGGTGATGTATAGAAGTAGCGGGACTGTGCGGGCCGATGACTCTTCCTCCCCTTCTACGTCTGGCCGCCCCGACAGCAAGGGTGTAAGGGAGGGCATCAAAAGTGATGCAACGAAACTTGTTGGAGATACTCCAATGGTATGCCCCGTGAAGTGGGCCACAATGGCTGGAGAGGTTGAAAATGGAAGGGCTAAGGGATATTGATTAGTTTCTGACGCTGGGGCTTGCAAGGTGTACCTGACGAGACTAAACACTAACTGCTTTGCACGGATTGCTTGCAAATTGGAATCTATGGAGCCCTTGAGTAGGTGTGCCCCAGCAGGGATGTGAGTCACTTGTGTCACACCATCCTTACTAGTTGGAGTTTTCCACTTATCGGCTTTGATGGGCTGCAGTGTTAAAGATCGGATCGCAATAAGCATGATTGAGGCTGCAGAAAGAGATGGTATAATCAGCCCTGGAAGAACTACACTGGTAGGCATCTTATGGCAATGCGGTCTCTCTCGGTTGTTCTCCCAAGGTCGGACTGCATTGAAGACTGACGTTTGCTTGTGATAGGTTGAGCCCACGAGTGGCAACACAGGTGTAGGCCTAGCATACATAGCTGCGGCAAAGGGATACAAGCTCGTGTTGACTATGCCCTCCACGATGAGCTTGGAGCGCAGAGTTTTGCTTTTGGGGCTGGGAGCTGAACTTATCCTTACAGAAGATACAAAGGCACGGCTTTTCTCCCTAGTGTGGTTATGTCCTTGCTTTACATAGTCAGGATCATAGGATGTGAATTGCAGGGAGAGGTCCAATCATTGGTAGTGGAAGTGCTCCCTGTACTATTCTCTGCGTTTGTTTAATTGAAACTACTCCTTGTACTGCTCTCTGCACCGTGTACTTAAATCCTACATTCCAGAACTTGGCACAAGACTATCTGTGCCAGCTGCCACGCGTTTCTCACATGGGCTACCTTGTTCCCTTTTTTTCCCCCAGCTGAGGCAGCAGGGTTTTGAGTTGATAGGGCATGGAAGGAGCCATCAGAAAAGCTCAGGACATTGCTGCAAGGACTCCTGGTGCTTATTTGCTTCAGCAGTTTGAGAACCCGGCTAATGTTGACGTCCACTACAATACAACAGGTCCTGAGATTTGGAGAGATACTGCAGGCACTCTAGACTTTCTTGTTGCCGGTAATGAATCCTTGTAGCTAGCCTGTCTGTGTATTCCGCCTAGGTGGAACCCCCCTCCTTTTTTGATTGTTTTCCAAGTGGGTTGTATGCAATACGCTGCTGTTAATGTGGTGCGTGAAATGTGGTTATATGACGTGGCTCTTGGTGCTTCCTGCCCTTGCTCCTTGGAACATTGGTGTGGTAGGCATAGATAGAACTCGCCTTGACTGATATGTTCACGTCCTTACATACCCTGTTTTCTCTGTAGGGGTAGGGACAGGTGGGACTTTGATGGGTGCTGGCAAGTTTTTGAGAGAACTTAAGCCGTCCGTAAGCCTAGTTGCTGTAGAGCCTGCCGAAAGTGCAGTCTTGTCAGGTGGAGTTGCGGGCTTTCATCAGGTACTGCCCCAGCATTTAATCATTTGAAGAGTAAAAGAAAATGTCGCTGTATATGGGCATACAGCAGGTGGAAAGGCCCAATTCAAGCCACCCACAACCAGACTAGATACATCAAGGCACTTAAGATTCATGAACTAAGGCCTTTCAAGCTGTGACAAATCAAAGGCATAGGCTTGAAATGCAAACTTATGATATGCCGCATGGCAAGATGCCTGTGTGGGTATTACAATGTTGTTTGTCATGGTGTTCTGCGGCAATATCTTTTCAAATCATTTGCCCGTGGTTGTTCTGCCATTTCTCACGTAATTGCAGTGATGTTGGTTATCATGTATGGCTGCTTTCATAAGATCCGTACATATGAAAAATGGTTTCTGATTTATGGAATATCGATGCTGACATTTACAGTTGCTGATGCAGATTCAAGGAATCGGTGCAGGATTTATTCCCAAGCTTGTGAATGTTGACATGTTCAGTGAGGTCATCCAAGTCACAAGCAAGGATGCTCTTCACATGGCACGGCGGCTTGCCCTTGAGGAGGGGCTATTGTGTGGCATATCATCGGGCGCTGCTGTGGTTGCAGCTCTTCAGTAAGTTCCTGTGCTTGGGCTTGCAACTTGTCTGTGCCATGTGGTGTTTTTTTCTTGTTTTGTGAGTACATGAGTCATGCAAAATGTAGTGATCTCTAGTGGTGGGAATACTAAGGAAAAGGGAGGTGTCATTGAAAGGCAATAGGCACGGTGTCCTTGCTGTGGCTCAGGGGGTCTTGCGGTGGCTCAGTTGCTAGATTTTGTCTCTAAGAACTGTCAATGGGTCAACTCGTTGGATTGACACCTCTAAATCCTGACATTGGTGGATTTGATCTTGGTTTTGTTCAGACTAACGCCGTGAAGCAGTGAAATCCTCTGAACGTGCGTGACGATGGCCTGCCAGGATTGCACGGCGAAAGGAAAATGAGGGGAAGCTGGTGGTTGCGGTACTCGCAAGTGGTGGTGAAAGATACTTGTCCACAAACCTTTTCCAAAATCTGTGGTTAGAGGTAAGGTTTTTTTTTTTTTTCCCGCATGCTTGTGGCATGGGAGTAGCCACGGCTGCCAACAAAGGAATATGAAGCTCAGAATCTGTGGGTCAGGTGCTTGGTATACACAACTCTGTCTATTTTGTCTCACTAGCTGTTGATCACCTTGACTGGTGCGCTGCCAATTTAAAAGGAGCTGAGACCGTACTCGTTTTCTGAATGTATTTAGCCTGTAGTTGTGTCAAGAAACATCCTGGGGGCTAGGCTCACTTTGTTTCCATAGTTTTTTTGATGGATTAAGCTTGAAGTAACACAGCGTCATTTGTGTAGGATTCTAAAGCAGAGGATCGGCTTCCCCCCAGCTGGCGACAGCGCTCTGGCAGAGACAAGGGTCCAACAAAGGACTTCAGGCTTTGATGCAGAGTCCCAATTATGCACAATCCTTCAGCGACATATGTGGTGATATTTTGCAAGGAGCGTAGGAGCTCCCGGAGCTACTCAAGTAAACCTCATGCAGGTGGCAGGGTTGCTATTGCAGTCCCTTCCATACTGGGGCAAACTTTGTTCGGTTTTTTCTACGTTTTCCAGTAGAGGGAACACGCTTGGTTTGCTTATTCGACAACAATTGAACGAAAACCGACCGTTTCATATAATGTGGACATGTGGAAATAGCCTTCTGAAGCGGGTGTTTGCGTAAGGGATGTGAGTTGAAAGATTGCAATATTCCTCAATTAATTGCTCATGAGACATCACTTATTTTCAACTTTCCCATGAGGAAGTCATGCTCGATACCACTTCATCTTGTCTAATGCTCTGTACATGCAAATTTGCCATGTACAAAATTCGCTCTCAAGTTTAGCCACATTAGACTTGCTGTGATGTTGCTATCGACTTAGGAAGCAGAAGCGTATGGAGGGATGCTGTGCAATATTATCAGGCCACTTCTAAGACAGCCCCTGATTAAACATAACGTGATGCCTGTACATCACATGTGTTTCTCGGCAATGCCTGACCTGGATTGCTTAAGCTTAAGCAAGCAATTCAGGTCTTCAGCAAGCCTGCAAGTTCATTTGATACCGGTTGGAAAGGTTCTTGACGCTGTTCCTAGCTGCATGCAGCTGTAGCTATGAGTTTCTAGCGAGGATTTCTTTTTGAGGACTTCTCAGGAAGGACACGTCTAGTACTGACTTTCCTGAAGATTGTCCGGTAGGAGTAGTTGTTGCTGGCGGCTCATAGCTATCCTTGCATGCAGCTAAGACTGACACATATGACTTATAGCTATACCATATTCTGTGAACAGCAGGACCGGTACCGTGAATGTTGGTTGAAGAGTTCTTTGTTACAGTACAGTTTATGCATGAAGGTGTGGCAAAGGAACTTGTTGGTGTCGTTGATTTGGATGGCGCAGATTTCTGATTGCATGTGGTAGTCATTGGGCGTTACCTGCCACAAGCTGAAACTATTAATTAGTATTAGTTTCAATACGCATCCCTTCCCCTGGTTGACTCTTGAGGATTCTTGGCAATGCTAATGCTTCCATTCCACAAGGTACTTTTACATGGACATGTCCCATGCTTTCAGGAAAAGATGGACATGTCTTGGGAGTGTCACGGCTGGCATGTTAATCTGTTGAAGCTAATTGCGTGCCCAACAAGCCAGCCAATGTCCAAGGTAGGCCTAGATGACGGTTAAGGTTGTCAGATTTGCAGCTGCAAAGTAGCTGTACAGTTATTTTGTGGCATAGATGCTTAGATACGTGGATGGCCTCGATACTGCCTTGGCAGCAGTCATTCGGTCAATCGTACACTCGTGGTTGTCTGTGGGACTGTGGCTCAAACCTTGCATATCATCGTATTATAGTAAATTGAACTCGATATATGCAATTATTAAACCGACTTGTCATGTCATTAATTACTGTAACAACAATTTGTTGAGTATTGGATAGGGCTAGAAGATATCTTTAGCACGTAAACCCCGCGAGCGGAAACCCGTGGGCACCGACAACAGCTCGCCCGGCAGCATCATTCTATTTGGTATTGCCTATCTTGGGTAAAGACACTAGCATCTGTGCATGCGGCTGCAGACACTTTTGCAGTCCTCCCCCCGCCCAGCATCTAAATATTCGGCCAGAAATCTTCGTTCTGCCTTTCAGGGATGCGCGTGTTGTTTGTATACAACGCAACATATGCATTCCAAGTAAAGAGATAAAAAGTGAAGCATCCTGATTGCAAACTACATGCTGTTACGCGTAAGCCAGACATTCATAGGCCACGAATCCTGAACCGCAATTTGGCGGCAAATATTTCATGTGCGCGCGCGTGCGTGCGTGCGTGCGTGTGTGTGTGTGTGTGTGTGTGTGTGTGTGTGTGTGTGTGTGTGTGTGTGTGTGTGTGTGTGTGTGTGTGTGTGTGTGTGTGTGTGTGTGTGTGTGTGTGTGTGTGTGTGTGTGTGTGTGTGTGTGTGTGTGTGTGTGTGTGTGTGTTCTGCAAGGGATTGATTCCGATTGTTGGAACATGTGAGCAAATTCTCAGAAAAGACAAAAAAATTGCTTAAAAAGTAAAACACTGAGTTTTAGACCCAATCATGTAACTCCATGCTATAGAGTACTCAAACGTTAACTTTGTTGTCAGTTCCCTTACAATTTCCAACATGCGGCAAGATTCTATTGCTTTTCTGCATTTGCATGTAAGCTTCAGGCCTGAAGGTAGGCTTCCGCCATAAAAGGCGGAAGGTTGGAAAGATACGTTTGAACAACATCGTACTACAGCAGATACCCAGTGACCACCAGCAAATACCCAGTGAGCACCACCGATCGTGGATTGGCACACAGCTCTCATAAGCAGTAGAGCGTATAAGGTAATGACCCTCGCTGAAAACTCCTTGATGGCAAAATATGATAGCAACACCAACGACAGGCTCTAATTGACCCGCCCCCCCCCCCCTTTCTTGGCATAAGCGGAGCGCCCCTGCCTACCCTGCATGCTTGCGTATTCTCCTTCGACACAGAGGCTGTGAAGATGCACAAAGTGGAGGGAGCCGGTGTCCCCCCATCCCCCCTCCCCATCTCCTTGCCCCAAGCTCTCCATCCTCAGTCATCAATCCTTCATATTACCCACACAAAGGGCAAGAAGTCTCCCTGATTCTTAAGCATGGACGGGAACAAGCTGTCCATGGCCCCATCGTCCCATTACTCGTCACCGCAAGCCCCCGACCCTCATGTAATTACCCTTCCTCCCACAGGGAAGACGCACAAACCCACAAGACATCCTGGGGTTGTGAGCATGGACTCGCAGGAGGTCCGTCCCACCGGGCCCCGCAAAAAAGGGTCCCCATGGGGACCCTTGTTGAAAGACACAAGAGGTGACGCCATTTCAGAGCTCTGGCGGGCTCGGGCGATACACTCTCCTCACAGTGCTTCCATGTCATTCAACATGACCATGCGGATGTTACATAATCACTACCTAACTTAATTAACATAACACAACTCAAGAAGCAACAGGCCCTGGGGACCCGCCACCACAAGGATTCAAGCCAATTGGGCAGTTTCACGCCACTCTCCTCTAGCACACCAGATGCGGGTGTTCCGTCGAAATCTATGTCCAAATCAGGAGACCGGGCAGCAGGAGGTTCTCTGAATGGTCCCACTCTACGTGCTCCAATGTGTCACTCTGACCAGCTCTAGCAGCAGGGTGACCCGGTCACGGGGACACATGATTGACAGTTGGCCTGGTCTGGTGACCAGCTGCAGCAGAACAATGCCAATATCCACACGTAGAACCTCAAAGAGGTGCCTCCAAAGAATGCCAAACACCCACGTGGGAACCCCAAAAGATGGCTCCGAAATATGCAAAACACCCACGTGGGATCCTTAAAAGATGCCTCCAAGTATGCCAAACATCGATGGCCGACTTTCTTCCTACACACGACTGCCCAGGGCACGACAAGCACGAACAACGCGGATCCTAGCAAGCAGTCCAGCGGGTCCACGCCCGTCCCATCCCTCATCTGTGGGACATGTACCGCACCGTGGCAGCCGCGCCAATGGCCAAAATGGTGCCAGTCACGATCCAGTACGTGGTAGAACGCTCTCGAGAAGGTACGATGCTCCACACAGCGTCTGAGACCCGCTTGAGGAGTGGGTCCTGCAGTCACCCACCCTGAGGTCAGACTTCTCCTGCCGAGCAATCGATGTGGCACGTGCTAGAGCAGTACAACGTGGAGACGTGACACGCGCTAGAGCAGTACAAGCTGCAGATGTGACACGTGCTAGAGCACTACAGTCTGAAGAGGTGACACGCGATAGGGCAATACAAGCTGGAAGCGAGGTCAGGCCCCACAGCACAAGGCTGGATCATGTGAATAATGGATGCAAAGGTTTTAATGATGTACTAATGGTGACAGTGCAAAGAGGCTGGTGACCATGAGAGTATGTGTTATGGAGGGGGTTTTTATGCATGCTCGCTATGTCTTGAGAGGAGCGCCAGTAGCCCTCAAACGCAGCCCTCAGTGGACGAGGGCTGTCCAGTGCTGTGGGCTTGGTTTTGGGAGGGCCCTGTCGTCCCGTCTCCCAGACCGTGTTTTCACTGTTATTGTCTCTCTATAAAAATCGGTCT
>KV908609.1:29942-47442 GCA_002005505.1 Botryococcus braunii | reverse complement strand
ATTCCACTGCTTCAAGGTACCAGGGAATAAGACCAGGGAATAACTCCACTGCTTCAAAGTACCAGGGAATAAGACAGGTTGTTTCCGGGGTGTCACAAGTCCTTGTCACACACTCCCTCGTTTCTCACCACACCCACTTGTATCACGGTTTTATTGGTCAGTAGAATACTAGTGAAAAAATACATGTGTACAGTGTGAACGTAGCAGGATTGGAAAACAAAATCGGTTGATGACAAAAAATGCCGTTATCGCCACTACCATGAACACCGTTGTCATTATCTACGCAGCTGATGTTCATGATAAGTGCCCATCATCATCATTATCATCATCATCATCATCATCATCATCATCGCCACCATCTTCATCACCTTTATCATCCTCATCAACGTCATAATAATGTCGCCGTCGTCACTGATCATCATCACCTCAGCATATCCCACCACCCCCACCCCCCCAAACTACCCCCAAAAGGAGGCTCATCACAGTGAGCCCCCGCAGCCGCCCTTAAAGACTCTCGTGTTCAAGGGAAGCTTATAAATTGTCTATTTGTTTCCTCCAGGAAAAGCATTTTCGCCCTGCACGCCCTAGTGGCTGGTCCTGATGTGAATACACATTTTTCCTTCCTCGTCGTGAACGGTTGCGAGAACCCCACAGGACGGAATCAAAATGATTGCTGAGAGATACGTATTTTTACTATCTAAAACACAAGGACAAAATAAATTCTTTTTAGTTATCTAACTTTTTTTAAACTTAAAAAATGTCTATAAGGTTTGGTTAACTCATCCCGCCCCCCCCCCCCCCAAATTTTTTTCCCCATGTAATACGCTGCCCATTTGATCCATGAGGTTTCAGATTTTAGATGTTGTGTATGGAACGCACTGCATGACGGTGGCGAGCTCCCGGGGGACAGCCTCCACGCTGGTGGTGAAGAGCTTGTGCACCATCTGGAAGGCGATCTCCAGGTCCACCGGGGACTGCTCTCCGCCAAACGAGCGGTAAAACGCCCCGTCACTCACCTTAAGCTCGCACCGCTTCCCCGACAGTATGTCCACCATCACCTGCACAAAGCCATTTCCCAATTTGTTTTATATAACGAACCAATTTGAAGCACTCTTCTTGACCTGATATGGCACAGAGTGGTTCACAGTTTGATATGGAAATCGGTTACAGCCCGTTCATATCAGCAGAGACCTGAAACCAATCTTGAATATTTTGCAAGCAGTACACCTGGTGTCCAAGCCAAGACATATCCAAAAGCTCATGCTCGGGAATATCCTCCGACTGGGGCTCCTCGTCTGGGCCTCTGCTTGTGCTCATCATTTGAGCAGCTGGAGCTCAGCGTGTGAGCTTCTGTGGCTCATCATTTGAGCCTCTGCACCTTACATCATTCGAGCCTCTGAGGTTCATTATGTGAGCCGTTGTGGCTCATCAATTGAACCTCTGAGGCTCATAAACGGAGCCTCTGAGGTCCATCAACTGAGCCTCTGAGGTTCATCAACTGAGCCTCTGAGGTTCATCAACTGAGCCTCTGAGGTTCATCAACTGAGCCTCTGAGGTTCATCACCTGAGCCTCGGAGGTTCATCACCTGAGCCTCTGAGGTTCATCAACTGAGCCTCTGAGGTTCATCACCTGAGCCTCTGAGGTTCATCACCTGAGCCTCTGAGGTTCATCACCTGAGCCTCTGAGGTTCATCAACTGAGCCTCTGAGGTTCATCAACTGAGCCTCTGAGGTTCATCACCTGAGCCTCGGAGGTTCATCACCTGAGCCTCGGAGGTTCATCACCTGAGCCTCTGAGGTTCATCACCTGAGCCTCTGAGGTTCATCACCTGAGCCTCTGAGGTTCATCACCTGAGCCTCTCCTCTGAGGTTCATCAACTGAGCCTCTGAGGTTCATCACCTGAGCCTCTGAGGTTCATCACCTGAGCCTCTGAGGTTCATCACATGAGCCTCTGAGGTTCATCACCTGAGCCTCTGAGGTTCATCAACTGAGCCTCTGAGGTTCATCAACTGAGCCTCTGAGGTTCATCAGCTGAGCCTCTGAGGTTCATCAACTGAGCCTCTGAGGTTCATCAACTGAGCCTCTGAGGTTCATCAACTGAGCCTCTGAGGTTCATCACAAGAGCCTCAGAGCTTCATCACAAGAGCCTCTGAGGTTCATCAACTGAGCCTCTGAGGTTCATCAACTGAGCCTCTGAGGTTCATCACCTGAGCCTCGGAGGTTCATCACCTGAGCCTCTGAGGTTCATCAACTGAGCCTCTGAGGTTCATCACCTGAGCCTCTGAGGTTCATCACCTGAGCCTCTGAGGTTCATCACCTGAGCCTCTGAGGTTCATCACCTGAGCCTCTGAGGTTCATCAACTGAGCCTCTGAGGTTCATCACCTGAGCCTCGGAGGTTCATCACCTGAGCCTCGCAGGTTCATCACCTGAGCCTCTGAGGTTCATCACCTGAGCCTCTGAGGTTCATCATCACCTGGGCCTCTGAGGTTCATCACCTGAGCCTCTCCTCTGAGGTTCATCAACTGAGCCTCTGAGGTTCATCACCTTAGCCTCTGAGGTTCATCACAAGAGCCTCTGAGGTTCATCACAAGAGCCTCTGAGGTTCATCACCTGAGCCTCTGAGGTTCATCACCTGAGCCTCTGAGGTTCATCACCTGAGCCTTTGAGGTTCATCACCTGAGCCTCTGAGGTTCATCACCTGAGCCTCTGAGCCTCTGAGGTTCATCAACTGAGCCTCTGAGGTTCATCACCTTAGCCTCTGAGGTTCATCAACTGAGCCTCTGAGGTTCATCAACTGAGCCTCTGAGGTTCATCACAAGAGCCTCTGAGGTTCATCACCTGAGCCTCTGAGGTTCATCACCTGAGCGTCTGAGGTTCATCACCTGAGCCTCCGAGGTTCATCACCTGAGCCTCCGAGGTTCATCACCTGAGCCTCCGAGGTTCATCACCTGAGCCTCTGAGGTTCATCAACTCAGCCTCAGAGGTTCATCACATGAGCCTCTGAGGTTCATCACCTGAGCCTCTGAGGTTCATCACCTGAGCCTCTGAGGTTCATCAACTGAGCCTCTGAGGTTCATCAACTGAGCCTCTGAGGTTCATCACCTGAGCCTCTGAGGTTCATCACCTGAGCCTCAGAGGTTCATCACATGAGCCTCTGATGTTCATCACCTGAGCCTCTGAGGTTCATCACCTGAGCCTCTGAGGTTCATCAACTGAGCCTCTGAGGTTCATCACCTGAGCCTCTGAGGTTCATCAACTGAGCCTCTGAGGTTCATCAACTGAGCCTCTGAGGTTCATCACCTGAGCCTCTGAGGTTCATCACCTGAGCCTCAGAGGTTCATCACATGAGCCTCTGATGTTCATCACCTGAGCCTCTGAGGTTCATCACCTGAGCCTCTGAGGTTCATCACCTGAGCCTCTGAGGTTCATCAACTGAGCCTCTGAGGTTCATCACCTGAGCCTCTGAGGTTCATCACCTGAGCCTCCGAGGTTCATCACCTGAGCCTCCGAGGTTCATCACCTGAGCCTCCGAGGTTCATCACCTGAGCCTCTGAGGTTCATCACCTGAGCCTCTGAGGTTCATCACCTGAGCCTCTGAGGTTCATCACCTGAGCCTCTGAGGTTCATCACCTGAGCCTCTGAGGTTCATCAACTGAGCCTCTGAGGTTCATCACCTGAGCCTGTGAGGTTCATCACCTGAGCCTCTGAGGTTCATCACCTGAGCCTCTGAGGTTCATCAACTGAGCCTCTGAGGTTCATCAACTGAGCCTCTGCACCTCACATCATGTGAACCTATGGCCAATCGCAACAATGCCAGGGGAAGGAGAGAACCGAGTGATGAGACTGAGAGACAGAAGCGTGCACATAGAGCTTTTCAATGTGGGAATAGTATATGTCTATGACATCAGCAAACTAACAAGAGAATGCATACAGAAACATAATTACAGCAGCAGAAACAAGTCTTTGGCTTGCTACTGTTTCCACCGGAAAACTTTGCATCTGGTTCATTCCAGAAAAAAAAAAAAAAAAAAAAAAAAAAAGCTTGAAAGCACAAGGGAAGGTGTGGTGTTCCAGTCCCCTCTCTTTGCAAAGGGGCTCCCCCCGGGGGGGGGGTTGGGGGAGGGTGGGAGAGGTACCTCGGGTTTGAAGCCAAACATGCCGAGCTCTGAGGCAAGGGTCACGCCCAAGGAGGCGGTACGCAGATCCTTTTCAGGCAACTGGGACAGGGCTCCCAGCGCGTAGCCATTCAACAGAATCTGATCATCGAGGAAATCCGTCTTTTTGTAGCACACCTGCGGAGGTCCCAGCCACCACGTTGTAAACACAGGCACGTCTGCCGGAGCTCTCGATTCGTATGTGTGTCACCACGGTCTGTACAAAAACGACCCAACATGATCCTACAACACCTGCAAAAGCCCTAGCCACCACCTCGCATACAGAGGCACATCTGCCTCTCACCCAACATGATCCTAGAACACATTCAAAGGCCCCAGCCACCCTGTCTCAAAACACAGGCAAGTCTGCCGGAGCTCTCGATTTGCTTGCGTGTCACCACGTTCTGTACAAAAACGACGCAACATGATCTTAGAACACCTGCCAGGCCCCAGCTACGAGGTCGTAAACAACACAGGCACGTCTGCCAGAGCTCTCACTTTGTTGCGTGTCACCACGGTCTGTCCAGAAACGACCCAACGAGCAACCAGCCAGTTACAACTACACCGTGTGAACTTGAACCCACACCCACAGCGCATGAACTTCAAACCACGCCTACGTTTGACTGGAATGGGATTAGGCTTGCTGGCCGGCCTATGATCATTTTTGGCCACCAAGGGGGGGGGGGTGGCGTTGGAGGTGGAGAGGACAATGTCAGTTAAGACTAACGAGGGATGGCCGTCTCGTAACAAGCCTGCCCTCAAGAAAGAAAATGCGGCTGCAAGCCACGCACGCACGCACACACACACACACACACACACACACACACACACACACACACACACACACACACACACGCACACACACGCACACACACACACACAGGGGCACACACACACACACACACACACAGTCTCTCTCCCCCTCCCTCCCTCCCTCACTCTCCCGCCCTCCCTCGTACCCGCATGCCGTTGCTGAGGATGAGCTCTGTTGCATCCAGCCCGCTGTATCGTAAGCGGCTGGTGACACTCCCAGGCTGCGGCAAGTCATTGGCCGCAATCAACTGCTCGGGGGCGTCAGGAACGCTCCAGGGCCCAATGCTCGCTTCGTCCTCTGCTTTGTTCACCTCTGCCATCGCCGCCTGCAGTTGCTCCTCCGAACATGATCTGCAGGCAACCAAGTCAAATCAGGCCACCTTGTGCAGTGTTGTGCGTAGTGTCGTCAACTCAAAGCACAGTGAGGCGGAGTTCAAATCCCTCACGATCTGGGATTGTCAGCCCTCATAATTTTAAATTTTGCCTCTTCCTGACTTTCTGCGCTTTCCTTATCTTTTAGCCTATGTTGTACCAAGCCTTCCTCATTTTCTCTTCATGCTCTACGCCTCAACTAAAGTTCCCACACCTGCAATCCGCCGCAATCACCCACATGTCCGCAAATCTATAAAGTTTTAAAGCTTTATTGATAACCAATCTGGAGCACAAAATAATCTCAGTCTTGTTCTGGGAGCATCAGTGCCTGGCCAATCAGACACAGAACAAAGCCAAAAAGCCCCTTTTTTGTGTGTGGGGGTGGGGGTGGGGTGTGGGTAGAGGTTTAGGGCTTAGGTTCAAAGGTTAGTGCGCACTTGCTATGGCTCACAACTTTGACCACACAGTTGTTGGTGTGGCGCAACGCCTGAGCCTGGCCTGAAACCTCCTCTGTGGTAACCCGGGGCAGCAGGGTCTTGTTTAGGCGCGCTTCGTAGTCTCGCCCCACAACGCACTCCCCGTTTGTGAAATGCCGGACGTACTCATCCCTCACCTCCTTCGAGTAGGCCTGCATTCACCCCGCATGCCCTCCACACTTCAGGAAGAAACCAACCAACTCTTCAGACTCGCACGAATGATGATTACTGACAATCAGACTCGCCAGAAGGACACTTACTAGCAATCAGACTCACCAGTAAGATAACTACCAACAATCAGACTCCCCAGAAGGACAATTACCAGCAATCAGACTCACCAGTGGGATAACTACCAACAATCAGACTCGCCAGAAGATCGTCATCAACAGTAAGACTCGCCAGAAGAATAATCACCGACAATCCGATTCACTAGATGGACAATTACCGACAATCAGACTGACCAGTACGATAACTACCAACAATCAGACCCGCCAGAAGATCATCAACGACAATCACACTCCCCAGAAGAATAATCAGCCACAATCAGACTCGCCGGAAGGACAATCACTAACAATAAGACTCGCCAGACGGATAATCACCAACAATCAGACTCACCAAAAGGGTAATGATCAACAAATTAGACTCACCAGTCCTAGGATCACCAACACATAGACTTGCCAGAAGAATGATCATCAACAATTACTTTCACCAGAAGGATAACAACCAACAATGCCAAGGTAAAGAAAAAGACCCACCTGGTCCTTCTCCATGAAGAGGGCCTCTGCGTCCGACATGGCCATGTCGCGGGCCCGGTCGACCTCCCGCTTGGAGAAGCCGTGCAGGCGCACGCGGGCCAGCTCAGTTAGTAAGGCCTGGAAGCCCTTCACGATGCCGTCCTCCGCCACCGCCGCCGTCACCACGAAGCAGCTCACTGTCGCCGTCATTGCTTGCGAGCCGCACTGCACCGCCCCGCGGGACCCTTCCGTATGCTCCCTTTCCAGGTACCACGGCTTGTGTGTGTGGGTGGGAATGTGTGTGTGTGTGTGTGTGTGTGTGTGTGTGTGTGTGTGTGTGTGTGTGTGTGTGTGTGTGTGTGTGTGTGCGTGCGTGTGTCTGTCCCCTCCCCCAGGGGCTCCTCTCTCCTCCCTCAGCGCCCCAGTTGGCCACATATGTAAATACATGTTAATTTGCATTTTCCTTCTGTCTCCTTCCCCCCCCCCCCCCCACCCGGCCTGCAACTCACCCTGACAACATGAGGCCTGAACGTTTGCGGAGTCTCCACTGCATGCCAATCTGGAATTGCCAAATCCTTGAGCCTTGTTCAGAGCACAAGCAAGCATTTGCATGGTGCAAATATCAACGCATTCCGAATTTGCACATTCTATAGCGATCGTCTGCCCAGAGATAGGGGGCTATTTGCCAGCAATAGCGAATTGCATTTTGTGGTGAGTTCGAGATCTAAAACAATTCTCCGGCGGGGACCAATGCAGATTTGAAAGGTATACTCTTTGCATTACTGTTCTTAGTCTTTGTTGAAGCTGGTCCCGCGGACCAAGGCGACAAGGGGTTGCCCCAAGTGGACCGCCATGTGCGATACAGACACTTGAGGGGTTGCAGCCCATATCCAAATCTTGGACGGACTTGACAGGAATTCAATGTGCACACAGGAACTTGCCCGTAGAAAGGACGGACCGGATCAAGGGTTCCATGTCACGTGAGGCCGAGCATAAACAACAAAGGTAAGGTAGGCAATGAAATTCCCTAAATTCACACAATGTTTGATGTTTAGATGAAAATATCGGCTGATCCACCTCCAAAGCATGGAAGGTCATCACGAGGGTAGCCCCTGAGTCAGAGACAGGGGTCCCAAGCCCCCTTTCTCAAACGCGTGTCCGCTGGTGAAGGTCATCCTAAAAGGATGGACTCACAAAGGATCGAAACAAAAATTACGAAAAACCATGGAAGAGGATCCGGCAGGCCCCTTCCCTGGTGGATCTTAGCAGTAAGGCAAAACTGGTCTATCTGACCAGTCTGGGTTTCCCCCCTCGAGACCTGGGCATCAACACATGGAAGCTACTTGACCAGTCCAAGAAATACCAGCCCTTTGGCAAGGCAGCTAGCGGCCTGCGAGAGCTGGAACGAGAGGGCATCCTTCTTTGTCGCAAGCGTCGCCAAGCCTATGGCAACACTTTGGGAGCCAACCGTGTCAGTCAGGGCGGTCCCTTGTGCTGTGTACATCAGCAAAGGAGCAACAACGAAGTTGCAGGAAATGGAGGCGTTGACTTTTGAAAACTGCGCAGGCATGGCTGCTCTCCCTTTGGAGATCTGCAGATTGAAGGCCCTGAAAGAGCTGGGCATTACAAACTGCAAAAACCTGTCAACGCTACCCACAGCAATTCACCAGCTGACAATGCTACAGCGGCTGCACGAAACAGATTGTGCTAGGGTGTGCAGCAGCAATACCAGCGGCAAGGCAGTCAGTACACACCCTAGCACAACCTGGGACATGAAGCCGCTGCAGCAGTGTCAGCTGGTTGATTGCTGGGGGTAGCGTTGCCAGGCTTTTGCAGTTCGTGATGCCCAGCACTTTCAGCGCCGTAAGTCTGCAGATCTCCAAGGGGAGAGCAGCCATGCCTTCGCAGTTTTCAAAAGTTAACTCCTCTGTTTCCCGCCACTTCATGATTGCTCCTTTGCTGGTATACACAGCACAAGGGACCGCCCGGACTGACACTGTTGGCTCCCAACGTATAGCGATAGGCTTGCGACGCTTGCGACGAAGTAGGACGCCCTAACGTTCCAGCTCTCGCAGGCCGCTAGCTACCTTGCAAAAGGGCTGGTATTCCTTGAACTGGTAAAGCAGCTTCCATGGGTTGATGCCCAGGCCTTGAGAGGGGAAACCCAGACTGGTCAAGAAGACCAGTTTGGCCTGAGTGCTGAGATCCACCAGGGAAGGGGCCTGCCGGATCCTCTTCCATGGTTTTTCGTATTGATTTGTTTCGATCCTTTGTGAGTCCATCTTTCTAGGATGACCTTCACCGGTGGACACGCGGTTGAGAAAGGGGCTTGGGACCCCTGTCTCTGACTCGGGTGCTACCCTCGTGATGACCTTCCATGCTTTGGTGGTGGATCAGCAGATATTTTCATCTAAACATCAAACATATGGGAATTTAGGGAAGTTCAATGCCTTCCTTAACTTGGTTTTTATGCTCTTCCTCACGTGACGTGGAACCCTTGATCCGGTCCGTCCTTTCTACGGCCCTGTCTCTTGCCTCAACTGCCCTTTTCAACCTCCGTAATGCCGCAAGCATGCTTGTTTGCATGTCCTACTCCTCCCCCTCTGCCTCCTCTTGATCCCACTCCTTCTCCTCCTCCTTCCTCCTCTCTTCTTTTTCCTAATGCTTATCATTGACAAAGCTGCTGCTCCTGCTGCTGGTGGTGATAACGATGGTGACACCTTCATTACACCGTACTTATCTTGTAAGGGGTTATTTCTGTTGTAACGGTTGGTTTCTCCAATTTGAAAGCACTGCTAGACCGCAAGTTAATACCTGTGCAGACTAGAAACGTTTCTCGCCTTTCAAGCCACTGCAAGCATGCCAGACATACCCTGCGCAGAGTAGAAACGTTTCCTCCCTTTTGAAAGCCCTACAAGCATGCCAGGCTTACCTGTGCAGAGTAGAAGGGAGGGTCCTCCTGGCGGGACATGTAGTACAGACGGCGGTTCAGCGCGATCTCAAACATGTCGTTCCGCAGCATGTCCTTGTACTGGTTCACCGTTGACACTGTCTCCGCCGGCCGCTGGAAGCTCACAAACACCTGAGAACCGCATCACATGTTCTGAAAAAAAAGAGCCTTGGAATGAATCCATGTCAGCGAAAATTGCATCAATTGTTTCCTCAATTCTCCCCCCCCCCCCCAACCCCTGCGGGCTTACTCCAGTTCTTTTCATCTTTTTTCTTTTTCTTTCCTTTCCTTCTTTCCGTTTTTTTGTGTTGGGGGGGGGGGGGGATCTGCGAGTGCTGAGAGTCGCATGGGCTCAAAGTACAGAACACACTTCTGCAGACTTCCAACAAGGAAAGTGTCATTGAGAGGACCATGGAAAGGATCGTCCAGAGTACATGGAAAGGGTCGCTGACAGGACATGAAAAGGTCCCTGAGAGTTGATGAAAGGGAAGAGGGAGGAGGCACATTACTGCAGGATCCATCGCTATATATCACAACGACGACAAGTGAAAATGGATTACCAGAAAGATGGCGGATAGGCAGCGAGCAGCGAATAACTATATAAACAAACAAATAAACAAACACGCAAAAAAGTAAATAAATAAAAAAAATAATTATGGAAAAAAAAGAAACTCTGAGAAGTCATGTAGAATTCTCGGGAACTTGAGCTCCTGGAGAAAACCGGGGGGAGGGGGGGGGGGGGAGTGCTGCGCACCGTGTTTTGTTGCATCTCCTTATCAACAAAGGCCTGAAATCGTGGAATGGAGTGTGGGACCAACAAATATCTGGGACCCCCACAAGAACCCCCTCCCCCCCTCAACCACCAATTCACGGGCCTGAGGGTGCCGGAGCCACGCATTACAAATAGTACATATTGTGGCTCCGTGCATTACAATATGTTGGCCTGTCCAGTTGCTCAAAAACCCAAGAGTCCGAGAGCTCCAACGCATTCCAACTACATTGGACAGTTCTCTGGGCTCAAATTCTGCCAAGTGACTTGCATTTGGAAGCCCACATGAAAGCACCGCCCAGAAGGGGTCCAGCGGAATGTGGGAGATGGCTTGCAGAGTGATATGGATACAGGGTCTAATCCAGATGCTCCACTGCCTTGTCCCATTACCCTCCTCCTCCCTTCTCCCAGCTCATGCGCTCGCTCGCTCGCGCGCTCTCACCCACCCACCCACCCCACCCCCCTCCCTCCCTCCCCCCCCCTCTCTCTCTCTCTCTCTCTCTCTCTCTCTCTCTCTCTCTCTCTCTCTCTCTCTCTCTCTCTCTCTCTCTCTCTCTCTCTCTCTTTTCCCCCCACCCACACACACACACACGCACACACACGAGCGCGCACGCGCGCGCGCGCGCGCGCACACACACACACACACACACACACACAAACACACACACACACACACCCCCACACACCTTCACCCACCCACCCACCCACCCACCCACCCACCCACCCACCCCCCCCCCCCCCACACACACACACACACACACACACACACACACACACACACACACACACACACACACACGCGCGCGCGCGCACGCACGCGCGCGCGCACGCACGCGCGCGCGCCCGCCTGCGCCATGCATGACCACCACCTTAGGAAAGCCAGACCTGGGGATGGGTGGGGCCGGGGCAGTGCTGCGGCACTGGCACGCCTCCATCTGTTCCCGCAAGAGTTCCAGCATGCCCTCCGGGTTCTCAAAGTCCCCAATCGCGACCACCGCCATGTTTTCCGGGCGGTACCACTTCTCATAGAAGTTTCGGACCGTCTCGGCTGACCCGTTCCTGATCACCTCCTCTAAGCCAATGGGCAGGCGATCTGCGTACTGCAGCAGTACACCAAGTACACCCACTTACGTGCTTAGTGGTGCACTTGCCACATGGCTGAGTCAAGGCAGAAATCAACATCCCTCCCTTCCTCCCTTGGATCCCAACCCTATGCGAAGGCCTATCCTCTTCCCCTGTTCCAACCCAATTCCCGTTTTCTACCAACCCTGCTTGCCAACTCCATAGCCTTCTTCACCCATCCTCCTACCTCACTCTCCCCCCCCCTTCCCACCCACCATTTCTCTATCCCCTGTCCTTACCATGTCTGACCTCTCCCCCTCTCCCTACCCGATTCCTTTCTTCTCCCACCCCTGCTTGCCATCTCCACAACCTTCTTCGCCCACCCTCCTCCCTCCCTCTCCTCTCCCCCCCCAAACCCGTTCCTCTATCCCTCGTCCTCATTATGTCTCGCCCCTCCCCCTCTCCCCACCCCATTCCCTTTTCTCCAACCCTGCTTGCCATATCCCTAACCATCTTCGCCCACCCTCGTCCCTCACTCCTCACCCCCCCCCCCCCAAAACCCGTTCCCCAATCCCTCGTCCTTGTTATATCTAGCCTCTCCCCCTCTCCCACCCCTGCTTGCCAACTCTATAGCCTTCTTCGCCCACCCTCCTCCCTGACCCCCCCCCCCCCCCAAGCATCCATTCCCCTATCACTCGTCCTTACCATGTCTAAACTTCCCCCCTCTCCCTACCCAACTCCCTTTTCTCCCACCCCTACCTACAAACTCCATAGCCTACTTCGCCCACCGTCCTCCCTCAGCCCCCCCCCCCACCCCCCACACCTCTTCCCTATCCCCACCCTCTCCTCTCTCTCCTAACCCAAATTCCCCGAATATCCCAACCCCTGCTTGCCATATCCGTAACATTTTCGCTCACCCTCCCCCGACCCCCCTCCCCTCGCCCTTGAGAATGAGCTGCTCCACAACACAACCTTCAAACACGTCAAACACTAAACACACCTTCAAGCCCTTGAGAATAATCTGCTCCACAGCAAACACCACACAAACAAATGCACCTTCAGGCCCTTGAGAATAATCTGAGCCACAGCAAACACTACACAAACAAATGCACCTTTAAGCCCTTGAGAATGAGCTGCCCCACATTTAAAACTTTCAGACACCAACGAACCTTGGAGCCCTTGAGAATGAGCTGCCAGTGAGCCTGCTGCATGCGGCCCATGGAGTCTCGCTGCATGCGGAGCTCCTCCAGAACCGCGCCCCTCTCTTTTGCCAGATCCGAGGGAGCGCATCTGCCGCCCAGGCCAACCACATCAACAAGAGAAAAGAAAAAGGAGCGGGGACGGAGGAGAGAAGGAGGAGAGGGGGAGGGGAAGTAGGAGAGGAGCGGGGAGAAGGGGCAGAAACGGGGTAGCGGGGAGGAGGGGAAGGAGTACGGGCAGAAAACTACATCCATGTCAGTCCCCAATGGCTTGTGAGGTGGTGCATGCACGGGAAGAGCAAAAGGTTTTTGACGGAATGGTTTTTGAAGGACTGGCTTCTTTCTGTGCGAAGGGCTGCCCTTGCTGCAGGCAAAAGCAACCCTGCACTGAATGAAGCAGGCAGAGGAGGACGAAAGGAGCTGTGAAGTGACAAAACAAGGGGTTATTAAAATCGATAGAAGACACTGACCAGCTCCAGCAGGCACTGACCAGGTCGGAGTGTAAAGATCATACAGGGTAGCCACCCGGTGGGGAGGGGGGGGCGGATGGGTCCGCAAAGGGTGAGAGCCACTGAGACAACCGTTGGCAGTTTAGCCTTGCTAAACCTCCCCTCTTAACAGACACACACACACACACACACACACACACACACACACACACACACACACACACACACACACACACACACAAACACACACACACACACACACACACACACACACACACACACACACACGCACGCACGCACGCACGCACGCACGCAGGCACGCACGCACACGCACACGCACATGCACGCGCACACACGCACGTGCCCGCACGCCCGCGTGCACGCATGCCCGCCGCACGCACACAAAAAACCTTTCCTTTCTGCACAAAGGTGGATGATTGTCATACCACAGTCTTGAAAGACGCAGGGCAGCATATTGTGCCAGAGGGGGAGCTCATAGATATGCACAGAGGAGGCAAAGGAGCAGGAAGGCATGGTGCANGACATATAACACAACAGCAAGTTGGATCCTTCTGAAGTAACTTTCATGAATTGCTGGCAGGAAACCAACCTAATTTTTGTAGCAAATTCTGCAAAGACTGAAAACGCCTGCTTTAGAAACTTTTCATCATCCGTTGGCACCTCCAGGTCGTACAACGTCTCATCACACGTTGTGTATGCATTTTGACACGGCCCAAATTGTGCGCCAATGGACTCCAAAAATTTAACAAGGTCATGATTTGAGTATTTCTGCAAGCCCGGGACCACCAGCTTGTCAGTGCAACCTGCTGATCTGCCAGTGTGCCAAAATCTTCCAACTCTTGTGCTCACCTGCACTCAAAGTTTTTGACAAACACATCAAAATTTAAACTAATAGCGGAAAGCCCGTTCCCGCTTTATAGTGATCTCACCTCAGTGGCATTGAATGCCAGATGTTCCACAACGTGGGCAAGGCCTCGCTCTTCTTCTTCTTCGACGAGGCTCCCAATCCTCACAACCAGCGCTAATGAAGCCCTTTGTTTTGGTTTTGCCACGTGTCTGACATAATATCTGATGCAATAACAAACCCGGCGAAGGTCATTAGTTACGGTTCTCATCAACTCGATATCGTCAAACTCTTCATAAAATCAAACTTTTTGCCATTGTACCCATGCTTTTTAAATATATGGGCCTCACTGCATTCCATTTTTGAAAGTGCCATGAAGAATATCCGTCGGACCAAGCGGCAGGGTAGCATCGAGAGTGTTCGGATCCAAGTCCAAGTCCGCCAGCTCTCGAAAGGTATGAGCCATTACATAGCCTTACAACTCTTCCACTTTTAAAACTTTCTTCTAATGACGACAAAGCAACAGAAACCAGACATCTAAGTGAAGTCTCCTGTGAGCTTGATTAACGGTTTGTTACGTTTGGACCCGAACCAGTGTTCAACCTCAATGTGTATAAGTTTGCTTTTCCTGGTCTACATTGCTGTTTGTTTTGTTTGTTCCAATAGACGGAAGATCGTTGTGGTAGAGCAGTACACAACCGGAAGTCATCGTCAAACAAACTGCCCTGGCTGAGCCCTGCTGCCGAAGGCTGCGGCGCACTGCACTGTGCGCAGTGCTGTCCACAGCAGTTGCTGCCAATCACTGACCGTTATGAGTACCGGTCCTGTACTGGACAACGTACCGGACCCCGAACCTGCGATCCCGGGCCCCACGGGACTCGGACCCCCCGGATCCTCGCCCGTACATCAGGGGAGGGGTTCTTGCATCGGGCACGACCAGCGACACAGCCTGACAGCCTCGCTACATCGCCAAATGCATGGTGTGAAATACGAGCAGGCTGGTAATTACATGCTCTGAGATGAATGGGGTTACTGGAAGGAAAGTACACCGAAGATTTTGAGAGCCTAGTTCACAGTGCTTCGCACATGTTCGAAAGTCCGGAGGAGTCTGTATGACAGCCCTTCTTGGCCGAAAGGGCCGTCGTGTTTTCAACAAATGTCAGCGCGACGAGGATTCCGTGATAGAGGTCGTGGCTATCAGGGAGGAAGACGGCACTTTGATGACAGAGGTCGGCCGCGAGGTCGGCCATACGGTGGAGAACCACCGTTCGGAGGCCCAGGTGAGCCAAGCAGAGATAATCAATTCTGCGTTCTATTTATGAATTCTTCGTATCAATTTCTTTTTGATTGCCTTTTCACCGTTCAGGCGTGTATTCTTTGAGCAAGATTGCTTGAAATCTTTCCAAGGTGCACGTAAAGCGTCTTGTCTGGGTTGAAAATTAAGATAAAATCATGGCTTTTCTTTTGGACAGCGCAATCCAATGTCGACACTGGGCCAGATATATGAGTAGGTGTTGGCTTGCGCAGCTGGGCCAATGGTGCCCCCTTACAGTTACATGGACCAACCAGGAAGACCAGTGGGGGGCTTCCACCGCCAGCCACCTATGCATGGTCCCATGTACCCTCCCCAGGGGCCGTGGCCCCCGCACCCACCACTGCACCCAGGAGGGGAGTGGGGTCCCTGGGATCCCCACATGGGCGCTATTCCTGTCGGTCCACCTATAATGGTCCCGCACGGGCCCCCCATAGGCCCTCCTCCAGGCTACCCTCCCCCGCATATAGTCCCCCCACATCGAGGGGCACCCCCTCCGTGGCAGCCTGTACCCATTCCCATGCCACAGCCCCCGCCCGTCCCAGACCCTGTCAGGAGCCAAGCCGAGCCTTTGGTATCTGCAAAGGCAAGCCCAGGGGAGATTGTGGACGGGTCAGAGTCTCTAGCCCCGGGGGTGTCACCATTGTCGTCTGTCGCCCCGCTGCCCTCAGATGCAGCAATCCCCCCACCACTCCCCGAGGAAGCTGCCCCCCAGCCAAGCTCACCCGCCCCTCCACTTCCCCAGGAGGAACCGCCCTCGTCTCCAGGCGCCGCGGCTTCCCAACCCGCCCCGCCCTCTGCCACGACAGCTCCCACGCCAACTCCGGGATCCGCCTCCAAGGGGTGTGTGCGGCCCCTCTGCAGCGGCATTTTCTTCCGTCCAATCCCACAGTGCGGGGGTTTCATGCCTGCACCTGTGGCTGCGCTATGTGCTGTGGACATGGCACTCCAATAGAAAACACGTTATTTTTCCAATTTTGTTGGAAGGATACATGACAGAAAAGAAATTTATGAGGTTATTTATTAAGTTTTTTTTTACCCCTGCGCATGCTGCCCCTCTGCAGCGGCATTGTATTCCATCCAATGCCATGGGCGGAGGTTTCATGCCTGCACCTGTGGCTGCCTCCTGTGCTGTGGACGTGGCACTCTAATAGAAAAGGCGGGGCTGTTTCATGCGGTCAGAATGTTAGATCGTACTTCAGTTGTTGGGGACCCCCTTCCCTCGCCCTTCCCCTTCCCCCCGCCCCTTCCCTCGCCCTTCCCCTTCCTCGCCCCTTCCCTCACCCTTCCCCTTTCTCGCCTCTCCCCTCGCCTCCTTTCTCCTCTCTGTCTCCTTTCCTCTGTGTCCCTCTCTGTGTCTCCCTGACGCTGCGGTAACAGAGTGGGTTGCGTTTGCACTCTGCGCATGCTGTGTTCATTAACAGTGGAGGTTGGGGGGTGGGGGGGTTTTGGCAGACCCTTGAGAATCACGCTGAATCCCCGACTTGCTGGAGGCACTGGCTCGAAAGCTCTCGGTATGTTCTTCCTTGCTGTTCCCATGCAATTGTTTGCCCAACCTCAATGCGTCATGTCATTGCCCAAGCTTTTTACATCTATTTTAAAGTGTTTTTTCAATATGATACATATTTATTTAATGTGTATCTTAATGTCATTGCTCAATTGCCGGTTACCTTTGTGCCAGATGGCAATGGCCAGTTACCATGGCCCAGCCAACAATTGACCTTTGTGCCATTGCCACTTAATTTGTGCCATGTCCCAGCCAGAAGTGACCTTTGTGCCATTGCTTGCATGCCAGCTACCTGTGCCATGGCCCGACCAGTAGTTGTCCTGGTGCCGTTGCTCAATTGCCTGTTCTTTACCTTTGTGCCATGGGCCAACCATAATCACCTTTCAGCCATTCCTCAATTGCCGATTACCTTTGTGCTGTGCCCCACCCATTAATGACCCCGGTGTGATTGATCAATTGCCGGTTACCTTTGTGCCACGGTCCAATCAACTAATGACCTTTGTGACCTTTGCCCAAGCCATTAATGACCTTCGTGCCATCGCGCTCGATTGCCGATTACCTTTGTGCCATGGCCCAACCAATAATAGCCTTTGTGCGCTTGCCCATTAGCTGGCTACCTTTGGGCCCCTGCCGGTTCGGCAGGTATCATTGGGGCATTGCCCCAACCTATGATCACAATTGTGCACTTGCCGATTGGCTGTCTACCTTTGTGCCAAATTGCCATTCTGTCAGTTGCCTGGTGGGACTGCCGAGGTAGCTTCCATCCTTTGTACCTTTGCCCCTGCCCCCTTTTTGCCTCTGGGACCTCGCCCAATCAACCCCCTTTGTGGCCACTGG
>KV908609.1:0-12667 GCA_002005505.1 Botryococcus braunii | reverse complement strand
GAATCTCGCGAATCTCATGAGCACACGAAGACACGATGGCGGTGGTGAACCAGACCGTGGGCCCTGCATTCGGATGCGGAGGTGGTTTCAAGCCACGCTTGTCGTACCGTGGGCAATGGACCGAGACCGGTCTCTACCTGCTTCCGTTCTCGCGGTAATATCACACCCCTGCTATGAGCTTCGCTTGGCCCCATTGTCCGGGGGTTTCCCGTCCTGATGAAAGCGAGCTCGAGAGAGTCTCCTGTTTCAAGCGAGAGAGCTGGTACCATGCCTCTGCCGCATTGCAGAACTAATTAGGTATATCTACCCCTGCATTTGGGTACTTGGACATTGAAAATATTATTCTAACACTTTCAATGTATGGCGCTTTTCTTTTTCTTTTTTCTTTTAAGAAGAAAAGTCTGTATAGTTTACTATGTTTAACATATTAAACACAGTAGAAGCCTTTCATGTTTTGTTCTTTCATTTCTAGTTTTTGCAGTAAAATGTCAAATGGAACAGCTCAAAGAAGTTCACAGCTCTGATCTTATGATAAAGTTGTGGACAAATATTGTCTTTCTCTCGCAATTTCAATTAAAACAAAAAAACGAGCTGAGAAGCTCGAACAGTTATTAATTCAACTGTGAGTATTTCATTGAGCTCAATTCTCGCTACTGAGAATGCGGCGAAACTGTAGACCAGCAATCAAAAAGCGACGGATCGTTCGCCAATTGTGGGAAGTTTGCAGGCGGGCTGCATGTGTGGGTGCTCCGTCCCTGTTTGCGTGCGTGTGTGCATTCAAGCATTTGCATGTGTGTGTGTGTGTGTGTGTGTGTGTGTGTGTGTGTGTGTGTGTGTGGGTGTGTGTGTGTGTGTGAGAGAGTGTGAGTGTGTGAGTGTGTGTGTCTGTGTGTGTGTGTGTGTGTGTGAGAGAGAGAGAGAGAGAGAGAGAGAGAGAGAGAGAGAGAGAGAGAGAGAGAGAGAGAGAGAGAGAGAGAGAAAGAGAGAGAGAGAGAGAGAGAGAGAGAGAGAGAGAGAGAGAGAGAGAGAGAGAGAGAGATACATTTTTGCAAGATTGAGATGGCTTCAGAGAGTGCAGCACAGTGCAACACTGTACCTTAGAAGTACTTTGAATAAGTCTCAAAGGAAGGAGAGGTCGCCCAACGTCGCGGTGTGTTAACAAAAAGGGGGTTGCGATCACACATGTACACAGATGATGCATCGTTTTCATCAAACTATCCTCCATCCACTCACGTTTGATCGCGTTGAGCCATTCACTCACAGCTCACAGCTCATGATGATCATCGTAACATCCTGCCAATACAGAACACTCATAATTAGCCAGCAATCTGTACCGTCAATCTTGCAATCGATTGTGATCACCAACTCCCGGTACCGATCATCTTCACTGCCCCTGCAGCTGCAGCTGTAACTTTTTTATTCTCCCAAAGATCAGCCCGTCGAAGCTTATCATATATATCCACCCAATTCAATATGTCCTGTATCCTCTTATGAATATAACTGTCTTTGATCCATGTCCTTTCATCCATACAGTCCATTGTCATGGCTGGTGGCAGTGATTTAAACCAGGGCTAAAACTTTCGGCCCTCTGCAGCAGACTCTGGCTAGGTTGCCAATCACACAAGGGGGTCTGGGGATGACGAAGCCCACTTCCCTTCTGCCCTGTACAGCCCGGGCGCCCTGCACATGTGTGTACATTGCTTCCGTCACGCAGCCCCCCTTCTGGACCGCAGTCTCGGTTCATCCACTGCCCCACCTGTCCCTAGGGCAGCTGCTGCCTTAGCTGCCAGGGCTGACTACTGCGCCCTTGTCCAGGTTTCGATGCTGCGCTTTCAAGATCCTGATTCTATCCGTGGCAAAGTGCAAGCCCAAACCCTTGTGTCGGCGCGCATACCGGTACCCGCGGGAGCGTATTGACGACCCCGCTCGTTCAAATCGCAACCGTGTTGTCCTCCAATCTCTCACACAGCCGGGAGCGTCTGGCTGGTTGCTGGGTTTACCAGGTCCCTATTTAAAGCTAAAAATGGCCCCGGAGTCGTTCCGCTGCCGCATCAAATATTCAATACCAGCTCTTGCTCCCCATCTTCCAGCATGGATCCCAATGCCCTTATTGCTTGCGGGAGCTGGATGTCTGGGGCGACCACGCTGGTCATGAATCACAGCGCCTCACGGGAGATGTGGCAAATTTTGGCCGCCATCACTCCGTTAACGGCAACGTTTGCATTGGCCTCGACACGGCCGTGCACGTCCGACGTAGCTTGAAGCAATGGGGCTTGGGTGCGTTGCAAGCTTGTGTCGCGACCAGTCCTTTCGAAAGAATTCAATCCCACTCGCGTAATTGAAGGAAATTATATTTGTGCAGCCCATTGGGCATGATATGGTGCAAACGGATGAAGTCCACCATATGGAGCAACTAGACGTCGAGGTGTAGTTGCTCCATATGGTGGAGTTCATCCGTTTGCACCTTATCACGTCCTATGAGAACTCCAGAACACTGGTACTATTTATTATAATACCTTACCATGAAACGCCAAGATTGACCTAATTAAGCTTATTAGTCGCCACTGTTTCAGAATCGACTGGACCTAAAATCCGGTAAAGACAAAATTAAGAACAGCAACCAGCTAGTCCTCTTGCCAAGTAAATTTGCACCGCTTCAGAAACCAAGATGGGTTGCAACTTTAATGCTGATAGCGTTCATGAATTGGGTCGAGAGCAGGAACGTCCAGTATTAAGTATTAAATGCCTCACATCCATTTGAAATGAGGAGAAGGGCACATTGTAATGGACCTAGTTAGGTACAGATCCAACATCTGGGGAAGGGAGCAGTCACATTACCTTATGGGGCGGCTGGACAAATGTAAATTCCGAGGGAGTGTGGGGGAAGTGGGAAGGAAAGAAAGGGATTAGTTGCAACAAGGGATTAGTAGGAAATTCAGGGAATTGCTCAGCTCAGCGACTTGCGACTTGCGACTTGCGACTTGCGAGTCTTTGGCAAAGCCATGAATATCTTGTCTACTTTCATTAATTCTGGCGAGAAACGCCCACGTTCCGAAAGTCCGACTCCCGATGATCCCCTTGAGACCACCGTCCTCACTGCCTTGCAGAAGTTTTTGCCATCTCTTGTTGCGCAAATGAGCGAGAAAGTTGTGGATACTTTGAAGGCCACCATTGAGGTGACCGTAGCGGCTGCAGTGGAGCCGCTCAAAACCGAGATCGGACAATTGGCCAGCAGGGTAGGCACTATCGAGGAGCAGTTCACATTTTTGGGCTCCAATATTGATTCCATTCTTGATGCAAAGGTTGACAGCAAGGTCGCAACTCGCGTGGGTACTGTTGATGAGACAGTGAGGGCCACCTATGAGGCCATCGACAACAACGTGAATCACTGCCTCCTCTCCATTGAAACTCTGGAGAGAAAATTCCGCTCTCCACATGCAATCCTTTTCGGGGTTGCGGAGAGTTTGGGGGAGAAGCATCTTGCTGAAGTTAAGACCCTACTTGGCGCTCCTTCGATCTACGAAACTATTCGTCTGGGGAAGCATTCCCCCACTGCTCCACGCCCTCGCCCTGTGCTCATAAAATTTACTTCCGTTGCAGCAAAGCACGCGGCTTATAAAAAAGCCAAGGACCTCCGTCGCCAGTTCAACGTCTCCATGGATGATGACCTTACCCCACAGCATGATGACCTTACCCCACAGCAGAAGGCCGCGCGTATGCGTCGCCAACCCGAAGTCCACACACTGCGGGGGGAGGGCTGGATCACTTTTTGGCGAGGAGACCAATTGTTCAAAGTGAAGGCGGGGGGAGCTCCTCTCAAGGTGCCAGTGGGTGCTCCTGCTGCTCCTGCTCATGCTGCTCCTACTGCCGCTCCTGCTCCCACCTCCTCCCCAGCTGCGGGCCTGACCCCCTCTACCTCCTCTGGGGCTGCGGGTCCATCTCCTATGTGTGCGTAGGGATCTGTTGGCCAAGTCCCTCTCTCTATTCTTACTTGGAATGTCCGTGGATTATCCGAGTCTAAATATGAGCTCCATGACTATGACCGTTTCTTTCCTGCGTTCGATGTAGTACTGTTGCAAGAGACACAACAGAAATACATTGACCCCAACCTTTTCAGGGGCTATCAGCTTTTTTGTTCTCCACCTGAGGTTTCTCATGAAAAGAAAGGCTATGGTTTGCTTATTGCAGTTAAGGTTAGTTCATTATATAGTGCTCAGCTGTGGGCACACACGTCCTCCTCACTCTGGGTATCTTTACGGTTCATGCATGGCACCCATCCCCCCGTCTACTTGGGCAATGTCTATATCCCCCCCTCTGGGTCTCCGTTACTTCAGCCTGTCCCTCTCGCCGCTCGTTACAATGAGCTCTATGGGGTTTTGTCATCCCTGGACGGTTGTGTCTTTGTGTGGGGTGACTTCAATGGACACATTGCATCTGTTTCCACATCTTCTTCGGCCGACTTTGGCCGCTTCTGTGGTCAAGATACTAGTGGCCGCCAACTTGTCAAATTGGCTGATCAGACTGCGTTAGTTATTTGTACATATCCTGGCACCGATTCTGTTAACCATTGTCAATGCTATGTTTCAGGCGGGGACAATTCCCCCTCATTTCAATGTGTCCCGGGTGGTCCCCGTGTTCAAACCAGGGGCAAAGGACGCTCTGGATCCGGCGAATTACCGCCCTCTTGCTGTCCCTGAACCCTTCATGCGGCTGTACGCCACCCTGTTGAACACTAGGCTTATTTGGCACGTGGAATCCAA
Source organism: Botryococcus braunii (assembly GCA_002005505.1). Classification (NCBI taxonomy): domain Eukaryota; kingdom Viridiplantae; phylum Chlorophyta; class Trebouxiophyceae; genus Botryococcus; species Botryococcus braunii. The sequence continues at coordinate 7,907 of KV908609.1, read as the reverse complement.
GGGGTTGCGCTGTCAGGCCCAAACGGGGTTCCGCCCGGGCTTCTCCACATTGCATCAGCTTTTTGCGATCCAACACTTCATTGACCTTGCTACCAAAGATCACCCCTTATTCTTATGCTCTTTAGATTTAAGTAAAGCCTATGATCGGGTTCCTCGCCCACTTCTTTGGGAGGCCTTAACTCGGGTGGGGGTACCGGACCAATTCTTGGCTGCTGTTAAATCTTTATATGAAGATGCCCAAGTCACTTTATGTGTAGGGGGCACCTCTGGGGAGCTCCTGAAGCCTCAGGTCGGTATCCTCCAAGGGTCCCCTATAAGTCCTACTCTGTTTGGTCTTTATTCGGATGGTCTGATTCGTTATATTGAAGCTCGGTGTCCGGGTGTGGCACCCGCCACCCGGGATGGTCGTTGTGTCCCTATTCAAGGTTATGCTGATGATTATACACTCCATGCCAAGTCCCTGGAGGAGTTGCAGGCTCACCTTCTCCCCGCTGCTTCAGAGTGGTGCCAGTCCGCACGTATGCGGGTGCGTGTTCCTAAGTGCCATGCCATGGTCTTCCCCCCCTCGAAGGAGGCCCCCCCTCCCGTGCTGTATGAGGGTCAACCCCTGCCTCAGGTGACCCAGGCTCGTCATTTAGGTGTCATGCTTTCTACGGCTTCAGGCATTGGGGCCACCTTTGGCCATTTACGTGGCAAGATGTGGGGGGCCTGGTCTACTATTAGCACGCGTTATGGTAACCTCAAATGTGCCACCTCGATCGGTATTCTCTTGCGTCTCTTCTTAGCATGTGTGGTGCCTGCCTGCTCATATGGGTGTGAGGTTTGGGGTCTACGGGTGTTTTCCCCATCTTCCACTCGGCCCTCCGCTAAGGATTTAGAAAAGGATTTTCTTACTATGTTACGGATGATCCTTGGGGTTCGTCAAACGGTCCGCACTGATGTGCTCCTTGCTGAGGTTGGCGTTTGGCCCCTTCATCATATCTGGTTCAAGCGTGTGGTCACCTTTCGGAACTCTCTGGTGGATCTCCCACCCGACCACTTGTATGCACGTATTCATAGGGACTCATGCTACTATGGCGTAACGCCTCGTTCCCAGTCCTGGGCGGGTTCTTTTATCGCTGCCCTTCGCCGCTTAGGTTACCCCTATGCGGCTGATTGTCAGCGCCCGCAGCCCGTTGATATGGATACCTTTTTAGCTCTCATTAGGCAGGCCAATACCCTCCCTGTGGCCTCTCTCCATGTCTCCCCTCGGTTAGCCCCTGCTGATCCCCAGCTATGTACTTATGTGCGGTGGTTTGCGCGCCCCACTAAGGCTCAGCGCTCCCGCCTCCTTTATCTGTCTCTTGATGTTGCCAAGGTCCGGCTCTTTCTCAGGTTTCGTCTTGGTGTTCATGGCCTCCCCATTGACATGGGCCGCAGACAACGTCTTCCGCGCCTTCAGCGCCTGTGTGATATGTGTGGCTCCTCTGTGGGTGATGAACACCACTTTGTCTTTCACTGCCCCGCTCTTACTGCGGTGCGGGACCGTTATCCCCACTTGTTTGTGGGTCCTTCTAGATCTCTTCGGCAGTTCATTTGGCACGCTGACTTGCGTGCGGTCGTCTCCTTTATCTCGGATGCATTCCAGGCTCGTGCTGATTTACGCCGGCTACGGTGACTTGGCCGCAGCCACGTCTGTGGCTGCCCCCCCCCCTATGCCCCCTTCCTTCCCCTTTTCGTTTGCTCAGTTATGCCTCCGCTCTTCGCTTGGCCACTTCTTGTGGTCAGTTGTTCCTAGTTTTGGCTTGTGTGTGTGTTGTGGACATCTCATCATGCCCTCGTGGCTGGACAGATGTAACTTCTTCTTCTTGCCTGTTTCAGGATACCTTTGTGACCACAGCGTGTCCGTCTGACTATGGTAAGACTCAGCCCCATGCGGTAGCTACAGGCCTGTAGCTACCGCATGGGGCTGATCCTGTCCTGGGCCTGGCTTACCATGTTCACAAATTTGTGACCCTCCCACGTGGGGCAAATACCTTTAAAGGTACCATGTGATCGGGTCTTTTGCAAAGGGCTGAATCATACAGCCCTACATGTCCACAGCTTTACAACAGTCGTGGCACTCGTGTTCCGACCTGGAACTTCCAGGTCCACTTCGAAATTATTTCCCTGATCTGTCTCGAAATTGGAGGTTCGAAGAACTGTCCGAACATCGCGATAGGAAGACATCTCTCCTTGATGCGTGCATGCATATGCCTCTTCTAGATTCAGACAACACCGTGAAGGACTGGATTTTCAACGTCACAGCGGTAGTCCAACAGGAGTGGGTTTGAAACCTGGTCAGAAACAGTTCTCAAAGGAGCTCGCAGTTGCCTTGAGTTCCTCAAAGTCTTTCCAGAATATCGGTTTTACTCACTGTAGTAAAGTGAAGTTGGGTCATGGCTAGCCGTCATGGATAGAAACAAATCTTTTGAGACATCGGCTGTGTGTTTGTGTGGGAATATATGAGAGAGTCGTTGGTGGCGACCGTCGCGACTACCTAAAACATGTAAACTCACGAACTAAATACCGGCCATCAATGAAAGGCTGACAATCAACAATATAAGTCTGTATAGGCTTTGGGGTAACGGATCATGAACCACGAGCATTAGAACGCAGCCTGTCGTCTGACGATTAATCAACATTGGCAACGTTGAACTCTATAGCGAGAGCTTGAAATGGCAGAAAATGGTAATTTTTGTAACGGTTTGTTGTTGACCGAGTGGTCTTGAATTGGTGCTGCGTTTTCGGATCCCGAACATAGGCAACGATCTGTGTGCGAGTTCGCCTTGCTAGGAAGCAAATCTCATCACCGGCAACACTATCAGGAAAGGCTGGATACCTGAACGTAGACACGCGCCATTTAAATTAAACCGGGGCTCCACTTTTTGGAAGCATTCCCTATTCGGGGTAACATGAAAGCTGTAGTTGCTACCTCGTGCACCCCAGACCACATGTGCTTGCACAGTAATATACAAATTAATACGTGTGCATCTGCACGAGCTCACATATCATTAGATGCCTTAATGGGCTAGCAGGGGTAGGACACATGCTGCCAGGTACACCCCAAACCACATGAGCTTACACTTCATGATCATTACATGCCTCATCCAGGTATATGCCTGTTGACTGTCAGCCAGAGAAGGTCACCTGCAGGCTGCAGCCTTGAACAGATAACTGATCAGTAACCTCTTTAATCAGCGGTGGCTGAAATGACTGCGCCCAAATGGTATACTGCGGTACGTACCGCAGCGGCAGCAGGCGCGTCGGCACATAGGCCCCTTTGCTGTGTATTAAGGAGCAAGTGCCCTCCTGGGGTCACCAGGAAGGGGAGACTCCAGAGCCCAGCTGGCGTGTGTGTGCAGTGCAGGAAGCGTTGCCACCATGGAGAAAAACTCAGGGTTAGGCCCCTCGCAGCTGCAGCCGTGCTGAGCCTGCAGGCGACTGTTTCTTGCCTGAGAGCATCGGGGCCAGTTGAGGAGAGGGGGTAGCAGGCATGAGGGTGTTGCGCACCTGGCAGTCTGTGCTACTGGTGGTGACATTCTGGGGTGCGGCAGCGGCCACTTCGTCGGTGAGGACTGCACTGAGCCCCATGGACAACAGGTCCAGTGACAGCGAGCTGCTACTGGGGTCCCCCTGGGCTGCCCGCCTGGGCTGGAACCGCACGCTGCCCATGTGCGGGGCGGACCAAAAGTGGAACGAGTCCGCGGTGTACGGAGCGACCTATGAGGATATTTTTAAAGCCTGCTACTGCTCACGATCAGAGCTGGATGACCTGTAAGTACTTCATCGTACTTCCCCATCTGTAGAAGCTCAAGCTGAAGCCCTGGTCGCGATAAGAGGCACATCTCTGAGGTTCCTGCGAGCTAGAACATAGCTACTTCTGTTTGACATGCTTGAGCATGACGTCCATGTGCGCTCTTCCCGGTGTTGGCTTACCTGCAAGATGTGGGGGTACACAGTGCCATGTGGCTATCACATGAGCCATGTGGTAGGGAAATTTGGGCCAACAGTGGGTCATGTGATACCCACATGGCAGGCCTAAAATCCACACCAGTTGCGGGTAAGACAGCACGCCCTGCCGTGTGTCCGCCTAGTTTTTTTTTTTTTTTTTTTTTTTTTTTTTTTGGGGGGGGGGGGGGGGGTTTGTGTTCTTCAACCCAAAGAGAGCCCCGTTCATACCAAAGGGCCCCATGTCACTGCAATATAAAAGAGACCCTTAGCTACGAACGGGGCATGAGGGAGCACAACAGTCGATGCAGCACTCAGCAAAGATGTGATATGGGTAGGATGTGCTGCGTTACCGCACGTGTTTCAGTGTCATCATGATCTAATCGACATGAATTTTCATTGAGATCATATGTGGCAGTGGGGGTTTATCAAATATAAGAGCCCATATTCTTCTGGCCCCCTCGCCTGGGTATTCTGTCCTCGAGCTTCTTGAGTAGTGAAGGCTGGGGGAGGTGCCCAGGTTATCACAGTGGGGCCTTATCTGCCGCTATCAGGATCAAGTCCCTGTCCTGCACGCTTTCCCCTTCCAATCCCCGCTCCCTTCTCTCTCTCTCTCTCTCTCTCTCTCTCTCTCTCTCTCTCTCTCTCTCTCTCTCTCTCTCTCTCTCTCTCTCTCTCTCTCTCTCTCTCTCCCCCCCCCTCTCTCTCTCTGTGTGTGTGTGTGTGTGTGTGTGTGTGTGTGTGTGTGTGTGTGTGTGTGTGTGTGCGTGCGTGCGTGTGTGTGTGTGTGTGTGTGTGTGTGCGTGCGAGCGAGAGAGAGAGAGAGAGAGAAAGAGAGAGAGAGAGAGAGAGAGAGAGAGAGAGAGAGAGAGAGAGAGAGAGAGAGAGAGAGAGAGAGAGAGAGAGAGAGAGAGAGAGAGAGAGAGAGAGAGAGAGATAGAGAGAGAGAGAGACAAAGAGAGGGGGGAACTGGGGGGGGGAGAGAGAGAGAGAGAGAGAGAGAGAGAGAGAGAGAGAGAGAGAGAGAGAGAGAGAGAGAGAGAGAGAGAGAGAGAGAGACAGAGAGAGAGAGAGAGAGAGAGAGAGAGAGAGAGATAGAGATTGTGTGTGTGTGTGTGTGTGTGTGTGTGTGTGTGTGTGTGTGTGTGTGTGTGTGTGTGTATTTAAAATATGCCATTGCATTTTTTAGAGATACACACTTTCCGGAGGTCGGACTAGTGTGTGCCAGCTGTCAACACTGGTACAAAAAAAAAATATCGGCAGCTAAAATACGTTTGTCTTAATGGGGACCACGTTGACATTTGAGAAGGGAAAAAAGAGACACATGACCCAGCCGCCGTACTGCTCACCTGGCTCGGGAACCCCTGGGGAGCCTATATGTTGAGGAGGGGAGCTGTACAGGTTGGAAAAGGATGGGAATTCAAAGATAAGGGGAGGAGGAAGCTGTATAGATAGGGAGAGGTCTTCGTAGCAGTGAATCACAGTCACTGCAATGGTATTCGTAGCAAGTGAGTCACAGTCCCTGCAATGATTCAGATCTACCTTGCACATATTCAGACACGCTGATCTCACAAGACATGTAATGTCGTGCTGCATGGTCCATTGGTTCAAAGGGGCCATGTCGGTGTGTCCTCACTATTTGCATCAGATGTCTATGAGGGGGACATGCTGCAGAGGGGTGAGGGCCCCTACCGGGGATCCTTGGCTTGCAGACTCTAAATGGAGAGGGGACGGGGGGAGGGGCTCAGGTCAGCAAGCTGGAGGGGCATCATTTGCAATGAGCAACACCAAGTCATTGCCCTGTGCGCTTCCCTCTGCCCCTGCTATACCATTCCTCTCCCCGCCCCCCCCCCCACTGTGGCCTTTCCCTGTCTTGGTTGCCACCGTTTGTCTTGTGCTTTTCATCTTGACACATCCCCATGGCTGTCTGTGTGTGTGTGTGTGTGTGTGTGTGTGTGTGTGTGTGTGTGTGTGTGTGTGTGTGTGTGTGTGTGTGTGTGTGTGTGTGTGTGTGTGTGTGTGTGTGTGGGTGGTTGAGGGGGACTGGCAATGTGGCAAAGTGGGTAGGATGGCTGGGGGAGGTAGTAACGGAGGCTGCGGCCAATCCAGGCGTGGCTGGAGGTCTGGCAGCTGCTGCACCCGGCAAAGATACATCAGAGGACTCACAATCCTGCTGACTCAGCACAACCCCAAGCCCCTAGTGTCATGATTGCAGATTTCACAGAACTGAAAGGCATCAATTTTTCAAAATCTTGCTGTTTGATTTGGTCCTTCATGGACCCTAGGGCCCTTTTGATGGTTAAGCAAAGCCCTAGGGGCGCAAAAGGTGGCAGAGGAGCGCTGCTTGAGCAGATCCCTGGGGATCACAGGCTGCTTAAGCGGTTCCATGGGGACCGAGCGCTGCTTGAGCAGATCCCTGTGGACCGAGCGCTACCCTAGTAGATCGTGGGGGACCTGGCGCTACCAAAGTAGATCCCTGGGGATCGAGTGCTACCCTAGTACATCGTTGGGGACTGAGCGCTACCAAAGCAGATCCTTGTGGACCGAGTGCTACCCTAGTCGATCGTTGGGGACTGAGCGCTACCAAAGTAGATCCCTGGGGACCCAGCAGTCCTGACGCAGATCTGAGCTCCTCCTATTCACAGTGATATGTTCAGCAAATTATTCAAGCAGTGAATCCAGTGACAGAGAAAGTGTTAAGACAAACCCCTAGAGACAGAGAACATAAAAAAGCAAGACCCTAGGAGCAGTTAATTTGGAAATGTAAACCCCCTAGGGACAGGGAAAATACACGAACAAAAACCGAGGGAATCATTTACGATTAAGCAAAACAGTAGCGAAGTTATTCACCAGAACCTTATCCAACCCAATCCATATGGGATAGGACCTTGGAAGACGAGCAGCGCCTTTTGCGGAACCCCTCTGGACTCAGCAAGCAGAACGCTGGGGAAGAGGGGGTCATGTTGACGGAGCCTCAGGGGCCTGAGCCCTTAGGGGCCTGGGCCCTTAGGGGCCTGAGGGGGCTTTGAGGTTGTGCCATGAAGTGAAAGGCTAGGGCGGCTCTGAAGGAAGGGTGGGGGGGGGGAGACAGGTGCCTAACCGCCACAGAGCTGACGGGGAGGCTGCCCTCCGAGTGGGCCGCCCTCAGCCACCTTCGCTTCCTTGACCTTTCAATAAACCAGCTGGAAGGCTCCCTGCCCAGCGAGTGGGGCCAGCTGAGGCGCCTAGCAGACCTGCGTTTGAGCTCCAACTTTTTGAGTGGCTCCCTGCCCGTCCAATGGATGGGCATGGAGAAGCTGACGAAGATGTACCTGTGGAACAACAGCCTTGTGGGCACCCTGCCCAGCGAGTGGGGCCAGATGGGGCGCCTCACGGACCTGAGCATGAGTTTCAACAAATTAAGCGGCACCCTGCCCGCCCATTGGATGGGCATGGGGGAGCTGAGGACCCTGATCCTGGGGAACAACAGGCTGGTGGGCTCCCTGCCCGCCGAGTGGGGCCAGCTGGGGCGCCTTGCAGTCCTGGACATAAGTTCCAATTCTTTGAATGGCACCCTACCTGCCCAATGGAGAGTCATGGAGAACTTGACAACACTGATCCTGTGGAACAACAGCCTGGTGGGCTCCCTGCCCGGCGAGTGGGGCCAGCTGAGGCGCCTCACGGATGCGGACATAAATTCCAACTTTTTGAGTGGCACCCTGCCCGCCCAGTGGATGGGCATGGAGAGCCTGACGACACTGGACCTGGGAAACAACAGCCTTGCGGGCACCCTGCCCAGTGAGTGGGGCCAGCTGAGGCGCCTCGCGGGTTTGTTAATTGAAATATTCTGGGCTTGGCGTATCCTGCATGGTGGCGGCACGGAGGGTGTTAGACGATGTCCTCCTACTTGTGCGTTGTTAAGTAGGCACGGACATATACAAGTCAAGGACTGGTTGGCA